>JBBPBX010014812.1:0-29944 GCA_038048925.1 Garcialebias charrua | reverse complement strand
ATAGCTCTGTTAGCTTAGCAGGTAGCGTGTTACGTAGTTAGCGTCCCGCTAACTGTGCGATGAACAACGGAAAAAACATTGAATCCTCTCGCTGTGCTGTTCGTGGTGGCTAACCTGTTAGCTTCGTTAGCTTAGCAGGTAGCGTGTGGTGCAGTTAGCGTACCGCTGAACTGGGCAACGAAAAAGCTGAAAACGTCAAATCCTCTCGTCGGGCTGTTCGTGGTGGCTCACCTGACAGCTCCGTTAACTTAGCAGGTGGCGTGTTGCGCAGTTAGCTTCCCGCTAAAACTGAGAGACGAAACAGCATAAAATGGACAAAGTCGAAGTCAACTGCACTAGGTTAGCCAAAGCGCTAAACAAAGTGCCTGCAGGGAAGTCCGTGACACTCTGTGCAAGGAGCGAGCTCACCTCCAGATGAGCGATCCAGTCACGAGTCCTGCGAAGTTCAGGTGGAAGTGAGGTGAAGGGCAAAAGAGGATGGACGTGGGAGGTCAGCGCCTCTTATACCAGGGGGGTGGGCCCCTGGTGACGCTGACGCCCACTTGCCTTAAAAGGTGTGATTGTGATGCTTCAGGTGAACCGCGCGGAGGCGCAATTCCCATAGTCATGTTGTTGCACCGCAGTGGACTGACTGATAAGAGAACTTGACCTTGACCTTTATCCCATACAGTACCAATCATATGCATAATGTTAAAGTTGACAATTGTATGTCGTTTACAGTTTTATGTTGAACACCACGAAAGGGCGAGTGCGTGAAAGTCAAACCATGAAGTAGCGAGGGACTACAGTACTGTATATCTAAAATGAGGTGATAGTGAATGGGAGTTATGTTATGTGTATGTTTGTAGCATGTCAGTACCAAGTTTCTCTTGGATCAGATCTCATGTTAGTCCTTCTCTGATGCAGCTAGGGTTCACTTGGATCATGCGGCCTCCATGGGTCTTGCTGGACAGTTCAAAGTTCAAGACAGTTCAAACATGTATGTAAACACAAGAGGAAATAAATGTAGATTTAACTATTACAGCAAACACTGATGATTCTATGATATTCTAGTTAAGTTTTTAATCAGTCCAAAACATAGTTTAAATGTTGTTTTTCTTTTCTTTTCAAGTCACAACTCATCTGTTGTTCTCAGTGTTCTTCTGTGAATAGACCTAATGTGCTCATCTTATCATAATTAAATTAATTTCTATCCAATTCAATTCAAAATACTTTATTATTCTCAAAGGGATATTGTTGTTGTGGCTCACTATCCTGGTTTCATTAAAGAGTAGTTATAAGATTGTAGTGGGCATGACCGTGTCCACCTTGATACACCTGTGTATTTTTGAACTGTTCCAGAGATGACCTTTACTGACCTCTCAGTAAAACAAGACATTTACTACAAATTATTCCATTAGTTGTAATCTGAGAACATAGTCACCAAAAGAGACTATTTCTATCTTTGATTTTATTCTAATGTAATCAAAAGAATAACTTTTGTCATTTTCATGATGTGTGCTTTTAAGCTGTGTTATTCTGTAAGAGTTAAACTGTGTCACTTCTGCACATCACTGGGTCCACTGCTGTGTGAAAGTTGAAGGCTCGGGTCACAGAGGCCCGGCCGTTTTGTTTAGAAAGTCAGAAGACAGTTAATCCGTTGTTTTTATGAAAAGGGCTCCAGCACTCTCTGTCTTTCCAAAACATTTTCACTCTGCTGTGAATTTCACCTTGAATCTTGATAACAACAAGTGAACTCCTCGCTGGTCCACGGACCAATGAAAAAGAGACAAGTCTCTCTCATCTCAGATCCTTCCTAAAAAATCTAAGCTGTTGCTGGAACTGAGGAGTCTGCTGGGAACTTCAAGATGTGAGGTCGTCCCAAAGTAGCTGGATGAACTCAGTCACACGCTAAGGACACGTCATCCAGTTAAGGACTAATAACATGCTGTTATGAGTCCACTTCAAACGAGCGTAAGCTCAAAACTTTGTTATTCCTTCCTGGAATAGTTATCTTGAAGTCAGAGGCCAGTAGCTGACATATTTTCTGATGGTTGACGCGGATCCCAGGAGACGTTGAAAACGTAAACGAGGACCGGCTCGGACGGGCTGGGCCTGAAGGACTCTGTGCATCTGAAAGGCTGGTGTCATCTCTTTATCAGACTCGTCGTCAAAGGTAAAGAGCTGTTTACAAACGTACCTGGATTTAGCAGAAGTCGGATGAAAAGTGTCACTTCTGGTAACATGCTCAAGACAATTTCCTTTAAACCATCTCTCCATCTTTCCTCCTATCTCTTTTTCCCTCAATTCTAAGCTGGAAACTAATTAAGTCATAGAGCCTCAGACTACAGGTAACCCCCGACCTACGACCCCATCGACCTGCGAACCACGGGACCTACGAACATATCATATTTAATAAAAATATGAAATTACTGTATTAAAAAAAAAAAATTTTTTTTTTTTTTTTTTTTGTGTTTAAATGTTCTTAATTTCATGTGTACATCACTTTGTTGCAGCTCTGGTTGTTTTAAAGGCTTTATAAATAATAATTATGATAAAAAAGATCATTTCTGATCATTTTTGAGCAATTTTTGAGCAATCTTGGGCAACAGGAAGTAGGTCTTCAGTTTACACGGTCACAAATTAATGTAGAACACCGGACGCTATTTTAGGTTCAGTCACTGGGGTCTCCGGTCACAAATTAATGTAGAACACCGGACGCCATCTTAGGTTAGCTGCCGAGAGCCGGACGAAGACTGGTGACCAGGATGGCTTCATATGGATTAATTACTAGCTGGAAACGTCTCTGTGAACTTTGTGGATGTCTCAGGCAGCAGCGGATTTATCGCCGATCGTGCCAGGCCGCCGTGCGAACACCTCCGGCCGGCCTGGCTACACCTCCGGCCTGGCTAGCTCCAGAAGCTAACACTGGAGCTAACACGGGAGCCGGCCTTTTGAACACTGGTGACCAGGATCGCATCATATGGATTAATTACTAGCTGGAATAGCTCTGTGGACGTCTCAGGCTGGAGCAGCGGCTGGAGCAGCAGCTGCAGATTGATCGCGCCGCCGCTCCAACACTAGCTCATGGCTTGGCTAGCAGAAGCTAGCCAGCTAGCTAACACAGGTCTGGAGCAGCTGCGGTGGCTTGCCGGCCCCCGCGCTGCTTGGCCCGAAAACAATCAACGCATGGCAACCTATGTCGGCTTTGACCATCTCAAAGTAAGAAAATATATTTTTATTTATTCTGTAAATGTGAATAGCAATGTTTAACATTACAGTACACTACTGTACATGCTTAAATGTGTGCGCGCGCTCCGTTAGCATGATAAATAAAGGTTGAATGAATGAATGAATGAATAAATTTTTTTTAAATATAATTTTCACCCCCTACCTACGAACGGATCGAGCTGCGAACGGTTCTTAGGTCCCAAACTCGTTCGTAGGTCGGGAGTTCCCTGTAAATATGTTAACATCCTGTATTTATGTCTGTTGTGTTACAATTTAAATGTGCTGACGTGTTAAATTGCAAGAAAGTGAGATCATGTCAATCAAGTGTAATGGTGTTAATTTAGTTGATTTATTTTAAATAAATGGTAGTGTCTTTGACATACAAACTAAGTTAACGTGTCCATTGTCACTTTATGGCTTTATTTATTTATCCATCATAAAGATCACAGAAATATTGGGTAAACTGAAAAAGAAAGAATCCGTGAAATTACTATTCAATCTGAATGAGTAAATTAATTAAGGTAAAGAGGTCAGTATTAATATTGACCTCCTCATAATCTTTTACATCTGGTGGCACCGTACGAGTTTCTGAAAGTTTACTGATAAATCTGTGATCTCTCATGAACTGTAACATCATGTTTGCATAATAGGATCCAAGTTTTAAACTCTGAGGATAATAATGTTGGCTGGAAGTGTTCAAGACAGGCAGATTCTGCATGTTTTTATCATTTGAAGTTGAGAGATTGTTATTGTTTCAACTCTGTTACACGCTGTTGGAAGCATTCAGGTGAGGTCTTGTCAGCCCGTGGTCTGTGGGGGTTCTGGTTCTGTTTGGTCCAGCTCA
Organism: Garcialebias charrua; assembly: GCA_038048925.1. Taxonomy (NCBI): domain Eukaryota; kingdom Metazoa; phylum Chordata; class Actinopteri; order Cyprinodontiformes; family Rivulidae; genus Garcialebias; species Garcialebias charrua. The sequence goes on along the minus strand of JBBPBX010014812.1, from coordinate 25,890 downwards.
CGCACACACTCCTGTACAAAGCTTTGTTGACCGCCGAGTCAAAAGCCTGAAAGCTATAATTAACATCTACCAGATTGCTGTGTGTGGTATTTTACATTTTAGAGCAGGTCAAAGAAGCATATTACTGTTAGAACGTTGTCGGATAGTGGTTCTGAAACCCGAATTCTACTCCTTTAAAGTGGACGGAACCGACCTGAACGTGGCTCCGAGGGAGTCCGTGTCGTGTTACAGTTGACGTGCTGGTTACTGAGCGTAGCTAAGTTGTACCTGTTTTAAATGTGATTGCCATGTTTCGGAATTTTGGAAAGTTAATTTGAAGCGTTTGAGTTGTGTATAAAGTCTATAGAATTGGGTTCTGCTGTGCTAAGCTAACGTTACAGCGACGTGTCCTACACGTTTGTTTATAAGCTGTGATTGGATAGAAAGAGAGTCGTGATCTGTCAATCATGCCTCGTATCTGTAAAGCGCTGATTCGCTGAGGTGGGGGACGCACGCCGTTGCGACCAGCCCACTTTGTCGTCATTTCCGGCACTGCTACGTTGTTCATGGTAGCTAACCTGATAGCTCTGTTAGCTTAGCAGGTAGCGTGTTACGCAGTTAGCGTCCCGCTAACTGTGCGATGAACAGCGGAAAAAACATTGAATCCTCTCGCTGTGCTGTTCGTGGTGGCTAACCTGTTAGCTCCGTTAGCTTAGCAGGTAGTGTGTGGTGCAGTTAGCGTCCCGCTGAACTGGGCAACAAAAAAGCTGAAAACGTCAAATCCTCTCGTCGGGCTGTTCGTGGTGGCTCACCTGACAGCTCCGTTAACTTAGCAGGTGGCGTGTTGCGCAGTTAGCTTCTCGCTAAAACTGAGAGACGAAACAGCATAAAATAGACAAAGTCGAAGTCAACTGCACTAGGATAGCCAAAGCGCTAAACAAAGTGCTTGCAGGGAAGTCCGTGATGCTCTGTGCAGGGAGCGAGCTCACCTCCAGATGAGCGATCCAGTCACGAGTCCTACGAAGTTCAGGTGGAAGTGAGGTGAAGGGCAAAAGAGGATGGACGTGGGAGGTCAGCGCCTCTTATACCAGGGGGGTGGGCCACTGGTGACGCTGACGCCCACTTGCCTTAAAAGGTGTGATTGTGTTGCTTCAGGTGAACCGCGCGGAGGCGCAATTCCCATAGTCATGTTGTTGCACCGCAGTGGACTGACTGATAAGGGAACTTGACCTTGACCTTTATCCCATACTGTTCCAATCACATGCATAATATTAAAGTTGACAATTGTATGTCGTTTACAGTTTTATGTTGAACACCACGAAAGGGCGAGTGCGTGAAAGTCAAACCATGAAGTAGCGAGGGACTACAGTACAGTATCTAAAATGAGGTGATAGTAAATGGGAGTTATGTTATGTGTATGTTTGTAGCATGTCAGTACCAAGTTTCTCTTGGATCAGATCTCATGTTAGTCCTTCTCTGATGCAGCTAGGGTTCACTTGGATCATGCGGCCTCCATGGGTCTTGCTGGACAGTTCAAAGTTCAAGACAGTTCAAGATTCAAGATTCAAGATTCAAGAGCATTTATTAACATTGCACCAATTTTCATCGATACAGCATGATTATGTATTCACAGTCATCCAGGAGAGGGTTTGAGTGTGAAAAGCTGCTGCCTTATCAAAACACATGACATGTTCTTCAGCGCGGCCTCTCCCATCCGTCTCAGGATGAAGGTCAAAGGTGGGAAAACAGGGAAAGAAACCATGGGGGTTACAGCGTTGATATTAAAAAAAATGAATCACATTTTGTCTGCAAGACACCGCATGACCCAGTAAAAACCATATCATAAGCACATTTATGACAGTTACATGTTGCAGGTTGAAACTGAGGCAGGGAGGATCTGTCCATGATACATTCCGGATGCCTCCGATAACGCTCATAGAAAAGTTCTCCGGGGGGGGGGAGCAGACAAGACAAGAACAGCTTTTTTTCCACAGTAGCCACGTCTCAGGAGAAATTAGATATCCAGCCTTTTCCAAGGCTGTTTCCAAGGGAGCCAGATAAGAATTACAAATATTTTTACATCAGGCACACTTTGTAATTTCAGCAGCCTTCAGTCTGTAAGGGCGATTCTGTTCATATGATCCAATTCGGGACTTTTTTTCCCACTGATCCAACTCTGACCTCAGATGTTGACCACAGCGACCCGAGTCCTAAGTCCAAGGGTGATCAGCTCACCCTCTGGATAAGCTCTCAAACAGCTGAATTCTGATGTTGACCACAGCGAACAGAGTCCTAAAACCAAGGTTGATCTGTTCACCCCCCGAATAAGCTCGCACACAGCTGATTTCTCGAGGTCACAGCGCAGACCAGACGTCGGGTGCTCCAGGCATTAAGTCCTGCTGAAGTCTCCCTCTTTTGCGATAGACCAGTGCTCCACAAATGCCAAAAAGGAAAGCGCTGCCATCATAAATCCAAGATTCCAAGATTCTTCACCTCCACAGAGCACACCCAGACATCCACGGAATCCATGGCGGAATCCATGGCGTAACCTCCGTCACTCTGTGAGGTTGAAAAGGCTCCCCTTGTGCCTTCTTCTGTGGAAATCTTCAAACATGTATGTAAACACAAGAGGAAATAAATGTAGATTTAACTAATACAGCAAACACTGATGATTCTATGATATTCTAGTTAAGTTTTTAATCAGTCCAAAACATAGTTTAAATGTTGTTTTTCTTTTCTTTTCAAGTCACAACTCATCTGTTGTTCTCACTGTTCTTCTGTGAATAGACCTAATGTGCTCATCTTATCATAATTAAATTAATTTCTATCCAATTCAATTCAAAATACTTTATTATTCTCAAAGGGAAATTGTTGTTGTGGCTCACTATCCTGGTTTCATTAAAGAGTAGTTATAAGATGCTGATGGTTGTTGTCAGAAAGGATCTCCTGCAGCAGATCCAAAGAATCTGGCCACAGATGCCGATCCGTCCACAGAGACCCGGTGGGTCTCTCTGTCCTCCTGTGCAGCAGGACCGCCCGAATGCCAGGCAGAACTCTTCTCAGAGCGATGGCCACTTCTCCCAGCAGCTTACCAAGGTCTTTGTCACAGCGGACAGCCAGCTTCAGGTGCCGGGGGACGACTTCCTTCCTTCAACTGTCACAAGCCGTGTTTTCCGCCATCTCCAGTAACTCCGTGGTCAGGAACTTGAGCATCACCACCAGGGAGACGGGAATTCATCCACGGCACCTCCTTTTGAACTCATTTGAGTTTTGGAGCTGTAGTTGAGGGATTTGAGATATTGAAAGGTTACTCAGCTGCTTCTGGTTGTAAAAAAAAAAAACACCTTGTTGTTATGGTTAAGCATCATAACAAATATACAAAATTAAAACGTTTTCAGTAAAATTCCTTCCAGCTGCACACCATCTGATCCCAGAAGAAATAATCATAAAAAAGAGATTTACATCCAAAAAAAGGGGAATTAAAGTTTTCAAAAATGATATTTCAGAATGAATATTACAAAGCTACTTCACAGTTCAGCCACCTTGAGCAGCGCAATTCTAGAATTTCAATGAAATTCATAATGAGCTGATAACACAAGCCCTTTTCTGTGTGTCATATCAACGAAAGGTTCCAATGAAAGAGTCTGAATCACAATACCTGTCAGTGTCTCCACTTTGAAGAAGACAAATTCCTTTTGATAAAATGGACAACGTTTAGTATGGGACATTCTCTCCAAACCCGACAAAAATAAAGCTAATTCATCAAATTTCATCAGAGGGTATGCAGATAAATGATTAAAGCTAGAGAAAACAAAAAATTGTGTGAGTGTACTATCAATGTAAGAAAGTGACAGAGATAGTCGACCAAGTTAAATTGTCTTAAAAGCCGATTATTTCCTAACATTGGCATCTCTTCAGTCATTATTGTGGTGTGTTATGGTCCTCGGGGCGTTCCGTACCAGAGGTGCGTTATGTACAAGTACGGGTTGCGGGGTCAGAGTTAATATATAATAAAGACGCCGGCTGGCTAAAGAGTAGCGGTTGTCCGAGTTCTCCGTGAGTAGTCTCCAAACTATTACATGGTGTCAGAAGCGGTGACTCTTCGACGTGAAGTTAGCATTCCCGACGCACTCGCAAGTAACGAGATAACTGAGTTGGTATCCGAGATGTCCGATACAGAGAAGGGAAGCGGTAACGCTGCGGCAACTAGCAACGTCGTTAGCAACGTTAGCAACGTCGGAGAGGGATTTTGCCCGAGCCCGCCAGAAAAGTTTGACTGCAGAGATGTACAAAACTGGCCCAAATGGATCCGACGGTTCGAGAGATACAGGATTGTGTCGGGACTGGATAAAAAGGAAGAGGATTTGCAGGTGACTAATCTAATATATTCAATGGGAGATGAATCCGAAGATATCCGTAATGCATCTGAGCTAACGTCTGCAGAAAAGTTGAACTACAAAAAAGTAAAAGAGTGCTTTGATGAACATTTTATCGGAGAACACAATATAATTTTTGAAAGGGCAAAGTTCAACAGGCGTAACCAGGAACCGGGAGAAACGGCTGAGAGCTTTATCACAGCAGTTCACAAACAGGCGGAGTTTTGCAAGTTTGGAGCTCTCAGAGATGAACTGATCCGCGATCGCATTGTTGTCGGCATAAGAGATGCCTCGCTCTCTGAGAAGTTGCAGATGGATGCAAAACTGACCCTAACTACAGCTGTAATGCGAGTCAGACAGAGTGAAACTGTGAAACAGCAACAAGGTTGGTTGCACAGTGCGAGTGGCCCTGTATCCATTAAAGAGCCTATTGAAGAGATGCATGCACTTTCAATTGCACGTGGGACAGAGGACAGTGCACAACAGAAAAGAAAAACGAACAAGTATGCAACATCGTCTGCCTGTTATAAATGTGGGATGGCTCTGTCACACAATTGGAAGGACTGCCCTGCCAAAGAGGCCGAATGCAGGAAATGTCACAAACGAGGACACTTTGCTGCCATCTGCAGGTCTAAGCAACCTGTACACGAGATGACAGAGGAAAATGGACTGTATCAGGACACTCTGTACTTGGGAGAGGTGAAGTCAGACAGCAGTTGCTGGTACTCAGACATCAAATTAAATGGGGCAGTAGTTTATTTTAAATTGGATACAGGGGCAGCAGTAACCGCCATTCCTACCACACTATACAGCTACAAAATAGACGGCCCTCTGTTGGACACTCACAAAAAGCTGTATGGCCCAAATAATACCAGACTATCGGTAGTAGGTCAGATTCAAGGCAGCCTTGAAAGCAGGGATAAAAAGTCCACTCAGTCAGTGTTTGTCATTGATAGCTTGGCTAGACCACTGCTGGGTTTACCGGCAATTACAGAACTAAGTCTTGTGGAGCGAAGAGAGAAAATTGACACACTGGAGGAGACGGGGGACCCGGAGAGAAAATTCAAAAAGAAATTCCCAAAGGTGTTTACAGGATTAGGAAGACTGGAAGGTGACTATCGTATCCGGCTGAGAGACGATGCTGTCCCCTATGCCCTTACAACCCCTCGCCGTGTGCCAATACCCTTAACTGAAAAAGTCAAGGAGGAAATAAAAAGAATGGAGGAGATGGGGGTCATCTCCAGGATAGAGAAGCCTACAGAGTGGTGTGCGGGGATAGTTGTAGTCCCAAAACCCAATGGCAAAATTAGACTCTGTGTCGACCTTACCAAGCTTAATGAAAGTGTGTGCAGAGAAAGACATATTTTGCCCTCCGTGGACCAGTCATTAGCACAGCTGAATGGTGCAAAGTATTTCACGAAATTGGATGCACGGAGTGGCTTTTGGCAGATCCCATTAGCACAAGAAAGTAGGGAATTCACAACATTCATTACTCCCTTTGGCCGCTTCTGCTTCAATGTGCTACCATTTGGGATAAATTCAGGCCCAGAACATTTTCAAAGACGCATGTCCCAGCTTTTGGCCGGCCTTGACGGTGTTATATGCCATGCAGATGATGTCCTTGTGTCGGGAAAGAATGAAGCAGAGCATGATGAACGGCTCACAGCTGTCCTGACACGACTCCAAGAGGCGGGACTAACACTAAATGAGAAATGCACCTTTGCACAATCGGAAGTTCTGTTTGTGGGACATAAAGTCAGTGCAGCAGGCATTGAACCAGACCCTGAGAAAATCAGAGCGATTACAGACATGCCTGTCCCACAGAACGCAGCAGATGTCAGGCGGTTTTTGGGGATGGTGACATATGTTGCAAAATTCCTCCCTTATTTTGCAGAGTGTACCAAACCACTCAGAGACCTGCTGGTGAAAGACAATGATTGGACCTGGGGTCATATGCAGCAGCAAAGCTGGGCAACGCTAATTAAAAAATTAGTTCCACAATTTCTAAAATGCTTATTAATTTTTTTAGGTCCACAATTTCAAAAGCACAAATGTCTTATGAAAATTAGGGGAAGCTAATCTAATCCGCTATTTATATATTTCTATATTTATATATATATATATATTATATATTTATATATATTATATATATATATATATTATATATATATATATATATATATATATATATTTATATATAGCCGGCAGCGTTATCAATATTTGCACTACACTGCCAACTGAAAAGTAACAAAAATGATCCTAAAAGGATGAAATTACAAAAATCAAAGGATTTATTTAATACTTTACGTACATATATTCTATTCGGCCACGAAATTAACAAAAAATAGAATGATCTTTTAATCCCTAAAACCACGTTTAAATCTCAAATACACGGGTGTGTCGCCACCGCATTTATACATAAAAGTAACCCAAATACATGAAACTAACGACTCGCCGTCGAATGGTCGACACAAAACACACAATAAAATCATCCGGCCACGTTAATTTGGCTTGAAACAGCGGGGTTCTCTACGGATTTATCCATTAGTAACCCAGCACTACCAACAGGCAGACACAGAGTTAGCGTCTATAGGTAGTCAACAGATTTAATGAAAAGTAACTAAAATACATAAAAATAACGACTCACCGTCAAATGGTCGACACAAAACACACAATAAAATCATCCGGCCACGTTAATTTGGCTTGAAACAGCGGGGTTCTCTACGGATTTATCCAAGTACCCAGCACAAACAGTAGCCACAGAATTAGCCCCCGAGTTCACCTCTGAGTGACCCGGAAGATGTCAAGATGGAATAGTCCATTTTTAGTAGGGGGATAAAGAAATCGACCGTTTTTTTTATTGCGTATTTAATGATCGTTTTCATCGTAACTATAATTATTTTTATGTTAAATGTACATTAAGTCAGAGTCAGAGTCAGAGTCAGAGAGTCTTTATTGTCATTTGCACCGCATGTGGTACATGTGATGAAAACGAGATTATGTACACGGGGTCCCAGTTACATCCAACAACAAATGCAAGAGAAAAACAGTAATAACATCTAGAATTAACTAAGAAAAACATCAACTAGTAATACACTAAGCCCTAATATAGTGGAAAAACATCATTATAAACAGCAGCACGAACATGAGTCTGTATGAGCAGATGGTCACAGATGAACACAGCAACAAGAAAACAGATCAGCATCAGCATGATGTGATATTTTGCAGTGTTTGTTTTTATTTTATTTTTATTTATTCATTCATGAGTCTAACAGCCTCAGGGTAGAAGCTGTTCCTCAGTCTAGTGGTTCTATATTTGATGTTCCTCAATTAACAAGCAGGATCAATGTTAGTGATGTAGGTGACTGCACGGGGCGAGGCGGGGCCGGGGCCACTGCTGAAATGGGACCCCCAGGCATTTACCTACATGGTAGATCCGAGTCTGTTCTCAGCTCTGCCCCCTCCCCCTCACACCCTTCCTCCTCTCTGCTGTTTACGGTGGGGAAAAAGGTAAAACAAGCAGCATAAGAGCTTGTAAATAAGTTTATTGGTTTTTACTGATAGATAATTAGTTATTAGCGGTACTGCATTTTAAATAAAAATAGCACAAATCCGCTTATGAATTATAAAAGTTAGTCAATTCACAAAAACGCTGACAAAAAGTTTAGGTCCACTGTAAACGGATTAGCGCTTTAGCGCTACCTAGCGTTCATTTGCCCACCACTGTGCAGCAGACAGCCTTCGACAAGCTCAAGAATGAGCTGGCATCACCAACAGTCTTGGCCCAATACAGACCACAAGCCAAGACAAAAGTGTCAGCGGATGCCTCGTCTTTTGGCCTGGGAGCAGTCTTAATGCAGAGGGAGGAAAGTATGCAGTGGCGTCCAGTTGCCTACATTTCCCGAAGCCTCTCCGAAACAGAGCAACGGTATGCCCAGGTTGAAAAGGAGGCACTAGCCGTTACCTGGGCCTGCGAGAGACTGAGTTCATACCTCATCGGAGTGCAGTTCACAATAGAAACTGACCACAAACCCCTCCTCGCACTATTAGGGACGAAAGCACTGGATGACTTACCTCCCAGGATTCAGCGATTCCGGCTGCGAATGCTTAGATTTGTATACAACATAGTACATGTACCTGGAAAAGCCCTCATCACAGCAGATGCACTATCCAGGGCCCCGATAAAGCGTCCACTGACAACAGAAGAAACACAGATGGAAGGAGAGGTAAAAATTTTCATTAACACTGTACGTGATAACTTACCTGCATCCCAGTCCAAACTTCAGCAGATAGCTGACCATCAGCGGCAAGACGCCATCTGCAGTCTGCTGATCCGACAGTGTCAAAGAGGCTGGCCACGACAAGAGGAGCTGTCCCAACAGCTGAAGCCGTATTGGATCCACCAAGGCGAGTTACACATGAATGGTGAGCTTTTGATGAAAGGACGACGTATTGTCATTCCAGAGACTTTGCAAAATGAAATGCTCGCCCGACTGCATGAGGGACATATGGGGATATCCAAATGCAAGCTGAGGGCTCAGCAGTCGGTGTGGTGGTTAGGCCTGAGTGCCCAAATCACAAAAGTTGTGAGCCAGTGCGAGACATGCAGTAAGTACCAACAGCTACACCCAGAACCAATGATACCCTCAGAGCTGCCCAAGCGGCCTTGGCAGAAAGTTGGGGCAGATATGTTTTACTGGGAAAATGACTCTTATTTACTGGTGGTAGACTACTATTCAAGATACATTGAAATAATGAAGACATCTATAACCACATCAGCAGGAATTATTACTGGCTTGAAATCTATTTTCGCTAGACATGGGGTGCCTGAAATACTGATAACAGACAATGGACCTCAGTTTTCCTCTAGCTCTTTCTCTTCTTTTGCCACGGACTATGACTTCAAACATGTCACCAGTAGTCCATACTTCGCTCAGAGTAACGGGGAAGCAGAGAGGGCGGTGAGGACGGTGAAAAGCCTCCTGAAGAAAAACACTGACCCCTACAAGGCCCTGTTGGCATACCGGGTCACGCCGCTGCATCAAGGCCCTTCACCGGCTGAGCTCCTGATGGGCAGAAGGCTGCGCTCACCATTGCCACTCTCACCCAGTCAACTAAAACCTCAGTGGCCAAACCAAAAGAAAGTGGCAGACAAGGACAGAGAATTAAAACAGGCACAGACTTTGGCCTACAACAAAAGACATAGAGCGGGGGTCAGGCCAGAGCTAAAAGCAGGTCAGCGCGTCTGGATTACAAACACCCAGGAGACGGCTACGGTGCTGAGAGAAGCAGACACTCCTCGGTCCTATGTCGTGGAGACCGATTCAGAGGTGGTGAGGAGAAACAAGGCGCATCTCAGACCCTTACCAGACATTCATAACCCTACAGAGAATGTGGGGGACACAGAACAGGCAGCAGCACCAGACATTCAGAGCCCTACAAAGGATGTGAGGGACACAGAACAGACAGCTACACCAGAAGTGAGAGGAGGGGAAAATGTGAAAAGGGTTCATCCAAGGAGGGAAGTGAAGGCACCAGTGTGGCTCAAAGATTATGTCCAATAATGCAGAACATTTAAAACCTATTTCAAATGTTATTATTATACTTGTTACTTTAAGTATTCAGTAATTTCAGTGTTTCAAATGTTATTATAATTGTTATTTTAAGTATTCCTTATGTTAGTGATCTGTAAGGTCAGACAGACTGAATGCTGTTAGTTAAGTAGTAAATGTTTGGTTTAAAATTGTATCACTACTTTGGGGAAGGGGAGATGTGGTGTGTTATGGTCCTCGGGGCGTTCCGTACCAGAGGCGCGTTATGTACGGGTTGCGGGGTCAGAGTTCATATACAATAAAGACGCCGGCTGGCTAAAGAGTAGCAGTTGTCCGAGTGCTCCGTGAGTAGTCTCCAAACTATTACACTTACCTGTGTAGAAAGGCACCATTAATAATTACTGCTGTTTCAACCTCTCTAGTTGGCCGTGTGATCAGCTCTGAGTGTAAACAGAGATGCTCCCCCTCCCTCCTGGCTCGAACCGGAAGCGCTGGCGATCCGTGGCGATAAGAGACGAGTCCAGGCTCGAGGGCGACGGAAAATACGACCTGTACAGTCCAACAGTTTTGGACAGATGGGACATAAACTACGCATGCGCTAGCGCGCTAGTTATAATTAGATTCAATGGAAAAGCCGCAGGCGGCGCCCAGCGGGGAACCGCGGGGAACCGGAAGTACGTCACAATCAGAAAACGTTTTTTGAAACAAACAATCATTACTCATAAAATATTTATCCTACACAACTAAAAACATATATGCATGCATTTCGAAATATTTTTATTTTATTATTTCACTTTTGTAAAAAAAAAATTAAATCTTCAAATGATGAAGAGCTGCAGTTCCAAGGAGGGGCGGCGCCCCCAGCGCCCTCTAGTGGCGGCCGCCGCTGGTTCAATGCAGAATTTACATGTCGACACAGTCTGTTTAATCTCAGCACTGATGCCCGGCCACCACACTGCCATCCTGGTGCGTGCCCGGCACCGTGTTAGTCCTTGATGTCCTTTGTGTATCTCTGACAGCACCTCAGCTCTCTGCGCAGAAGGAATGACCAGCCGGTCCTCGAATAACACCAAACCATCAGCTTCTGAGAGATGTGCTCGTGCTGAATGGTAACGATGAAGAGATGAGTTCATCGCTGTTCTTGGCGGCCATCCGTTCCTGATGAACTTTATAATCTGCTGCAGTTCGTGATCGTGCTGAGTTGCCTCACGGATCCTTGAGAGTCTTTGGGATGAGACTGGTGCATTCACCATAACTGATTCAACATGTGCCTGTACAATGTGATCTGTAGTCTCATCACTCACATGTCTCTGTGGCCTCCTGGATAGGGTGTCGGCTACTACCAACTGTTTGCCTGGAACGTGCTCTGCTTCCACTTTCGTCGGGTCTAGTTTTATTCCTTCACCGCTTTTCAGTTCTGCCTCAACCTTAGAAAGGAGAGGAAATGGGACACGTTGTCAGGCTGTAGGGCTCTGCATCTGCTCTCAGTTCTATTTTTACCGGGTCGCATTTTAGCAGGCCTATTTCTCCAAAAACATCCTCTAAGAGGTCTGTATTAATATTATTAATTCTCCTGACTAAGCCCATCTTCCTAGCTACACTACCTCCCAACAGGTTATGAGCATAGGGTCGCTTTATGACTGTGACCCAGAAACTGTATTTCTGTCCTTTAAACTGACTTGTGGCCATAAACCTGCCCACACAGTGGACTTCACCTCCAGGGCTGGTGACCAGTGGCATTTTAGCTTCTGTGACTAATCTTGGGCTATTTAGCAGTCTATTAAATGTAGTCAGCGACATCACTGTTATGTCGGCACCTGTGTCGATTTTAAATCTGACCGTACAGCCATTTATAGGTAATTCTACAAGCCACTCACTTTCTGAATCTGGCTGTTCTATTATAGCTGGCTTAACATTAGTTACTGCTCCAAGAAAAATCATGTCGTCACTCTCTACTGAATTGTTAGAAACTACTGTCACCTCTTTCAGCATTTTTGATTTGCAGACTATTTCAAAATGTCCCAATTTATTGCATTTATGGCACCTCTTGTTCTTTGCTGGGCATGGCTGTGTTTTTCCATTACAGCGTGAACATGTGAAGGGGTCTTTGGGCTCACTGGGCTCCTGTTTTCGCCGCCATCTTGCGTCGTTGTCGCTCTTTGAAGTTTTAAAATGGCGTCCCCCTTGACTCATTGCGTCGACCATGTGCTCGACACGCAAGCTAGCACTCTGCTGCTTTATTTGTTCACTTTGCCTTGCTATCTGAATAGCTCGTTCCAGCGTGAGGTCTGCCTCCAACTGCAATTTTTCAGAAATACTGTGGTCCAGTATTCCAATCACAATTCTGTCTCGAATCTGTTCGTCTTTTGTGCCTCCAAACTCACAGTTTTGTGCTAGTTCATATAAGCTTCTGACGAATGCTTCAACAGGCTCTCCGGCTTTCTGCACTCTTTTATGAAAGCAAGCTCTGTCGTGAATAACATTTCTTCTTGGCACAAAATGGTCGCTGAATTTCGCCATTACCGTCGTGTAATCTAGCTCAGGATGTGTCTCCTCGATTTCTTCATATTCATCAGCCGCCACATTTACTCTCTCATACACAAACGAGTCGTAAATAGCCTCTGCCTCTCTTCCCAGGGCATAAAGAAGCGTGTTGACTTGTACCTCTCCGCTCTCTCCGTCCAACTTTGACGCTATTCTGTAGCTATCAAAGCGACGCCGCCACATCGGCCATTCTGCCGGGCGCGAGAAGTCGAAAGGTTCCGGTGGACCGAACTTTGCCATTTAATAATAATAATAATAATAATAATAAACTTTATTTGTATAGCACCTTCCTACAATGCCTTGCATTGACCAAGGTGCTTAACAGGATAAAGAGATGAATAAACTGGAACAATAAATCAATGAAAATAGAATAAGAAACAACAACAACAAGGCAATGGAAATAAAAATGCTACATACTAAAATACCAAAAGTAATAAAAGTTACACACTGAAAGCTTTTTTGAACAAGTGGGTCTTCAGACTGGTTTTGAACAGAGTCAGATCAGAGGTGGCACGCAGCTCAAGGGGGAGACTGTTCCAGGCTTTTGGGCCGGCAACAGAAAAGGACCGGTCTCCCCATTGTTTGTACCTTGAGCGAGGCACCTCCAGCAGGTGTTGACTGGCAGATCGTAAAGCTCTGCCGGGCTGATGGACTTTCAAAAGTTCTGAGATGTACAGAGGTGCAAGTCCATTCAGAGCTTTGAAAACAAACAGCAGCAGCTTGAACTGTATCCTGAACTGAACCGGGAGCCAGTGTAGAGAGGACAGGACAGGAGTGATGTGTTCATATTTTCGTGTGTTGGTCAAAAAGCGCGCGGCAGAGTTCTGTACAAGCTGTAAACGGGAGATGGAGGATTGATTAATACCAACATACAAAGCATTACAATAATCAAGTCTGGAGGTCACAAAGGCATGGATGGCCTTCTCTAGATCACCACGGCTGAGAAATGACTTGACTTTGGAGAGCAGACGGAGCTGAAAGAAGCTGGTCTTGACAACAGAACTGATCTGTTTATCAAACTTTAAGTTGGAGTCAAGCTGCACTCCAAGATTTCTGACCACCGGGTTGAAGTGGGGGAGGGGAAAACCAACACTGGGACTGGGAAGGATGTTGCTGGTGTCATCAGGTGCACCAAATAAGATGCATTCAGTTTTATCTGTGTTTAGGTGGAGGAAGTTTTGAGAGAGCCAGTGCTTAATGTCATTTGTCAAAACCGTCTCTAGAAAAATGTTTTTCTAGCAGACATTTTCTATATTTAACTGCATGAAATGATCAATAACAGGGTAACAGCACTGATTAGGTACCTCCCTGCTCCTTCACCTCCCCTCCTCCTATTGCTCTGCTCTCCCTTCACACACAGGTGGCTGTGAGCACGCCCCTAAGAGAACACACAGGCGCGTTTATTTTTTATTTTTTATTTTATCTTGGACTACCACTCGTGCACTTGACTTTGGAGCGTCAGAAAAAAAACTATCCGAGGCGCAAAACAGAAAAAGGAAAAGGGAGAAGGATAAAGATGTTGGCGGGATGAAAAAAAGCCTTTCAATGTGGTTAAAAGATAGTGTTACGATCCAGCGTGGTGTGGGAGGAATGAGTCCAGTGGTGCAGGCAGACACTCAGAGACATGAGTAGTAAAAAGTCAAAAATACTTTAACTCAAAAGCTCAACTGTGGCTGTAATACAAAACTCAAACTTGACGAGGTGTACTCACAAAAACCAAGGAGCTGCAAAGACACGACACACCAGGGAGGAAGATGAATGACCCGACAAAGACATGCACACAAATGCAAACTTATATACACAACCTAATCACCTAAATCATACACACCTGAGACGACACAAACCAGAGAGACAAGAACACATGCAAGGAAGGTGATGGGCAAGGAAGGAGACGACCACCAGAGGGAGCCGCTCTTACAGACTTCCCTCTCAAAGATGCCCCCAGGCGTCCCCAAGGAACACCCCCAACAACCAGGGCGGGCATGAAAGAAAACAAGGACAGGGGACAGGACAAGGGACGAAAAAGCTAAACACAAAACCAAACTTGCAAAAACCTAAACCAGAACTAAACACAGACTAAACCCAGAAAACTAACAAGCGTCAAAAACTTTATCAAACGTAGAAACGTCATCGGACGTAGTGACGTCATCGACGTGGAGACCCTCCATTGAAGCAGAGGCATCAGAGAAGCGAGGACCCTCTGCAGCAGAGACGTCACCGGAGCGAGGACCCTCCGAAGACAGTAGAGGCGTCACCTGGCACGGGAAACCCCCTGCAGACATCGAGGCATCAGCGGCGCGAGCACCCACGAAGTAGAGGCATCACCAGCGCGGGGACCCTCCGAAGAAAGTAGAGGCGTCAGCGGCGCGGGGACCCCCTGAAGGCGTGGAGGCGGCAGCGGCGCAGGACCTTTGCAGACGTCGAAACCTCAGTGGCACGCTCCGGGACCAGACGGCGAGGAAAAAACAGAACGGGCAGGTAAGAAAAATAAAGTCTGAACTCGGTGTGATCCTTGTACTGAATGAAACAGAGACTGTAGGAGGTTGAAAAACTACGGAGACTGCAGCAGGCATGAGAGCGGCCATAGGAACTGCAGCTGCAGGGACCACGTCTATGATGGCTGCTCCTTTCGAGCGGAAACCGTCATCTTCTATCTCTGGAAAGTTCCGCCCGCTGGACTCACTGTTTTGGTCGGGTCATTATGTTACGATCCAGCGTGGTGTGGGAGGAATGAGTCCAGTGGTGCAGGCAGACACTCAGAGACACGAGTTACAAGTCAAAAATACTTTAAAGGACAACACCCACCATGACAGTAACAATTCACCATATAGGACAATTACTGTAATTTAATATGATGTCTATTTTCATTTTTGCATTTGGGCCAGGCGAGGGTTAAAAAACAAACAAACAAAAAAACCACTCCCGAATGAATCCGGAAACCTGGCCGAAGAGTGCCGAAGTGTCATGTGACTTTTGTTACATCTCCACCCAGAAGGCAGAAGGCAGGAGTGAGTTTCCATGGAGGTTTATGAGAGAGAGTGGGAGTTAAAACTGCATATTTCCTGGTGCATTTGTGTGTACATATGGACCAGCGCTCTGATTTTATTTATTATTTATTTTATAACACCGCTGCGGACCGTTGCTGCTCTCATTCATCCTGCCCAGAGGAGCGAGCCGCGCGCGTCTCTGGCTCCTCGTTCCGCTGGTCACCTTTGAAGTTCCGAATGCGTGTCAGGGCTCTGCTCCGTCCCAGCCTTGTTGCGGGGAGCACGAGGGAGCACGAGGGAGCACGTGGGAGCACGAGGGAGCACGGGGGAGCACGGGGGAGCACGCGCGCAGAGCTCCGCTGCGCGGCTGCCTTTCTGTACTCCCGACCTGTCTGGTCACGGGGGGAGAGAATAAAAAGCCGATGCGGAAATGAATGAATTTGTCGCGATCAAGCGAATTAAACTAGTATGTCTACGTGGATGCTCGCTCAGAATATGATAGACATGAGTGAGCGACAGCAGGATTAATCAACAGGCAGCTTTAGGGAATATTTAAAAATGCTTCGCTTTTTCTTTTCCTCGCTCAGAGCAGCGGTCATGGAAGTTGATGAATGCTTATTATAACTCCGCCTGTAACTCCAAGGCGTCACTTTAGTGACGTGAATGCCCATGTGAATGCCCATATATGGAGAGGAGCAGATTTTTCCTGGAGCTTCTGCTAAAATCTGCTATAAATCATGAAATAACACATTTAGCGTTATTTCTCTACAATATAAATAAACGCTCCTGTATTATTTTTAAATAAACTAATAAATATTAATGGCGATGTAATTTGAAAACATGGTGGGTGTTGGACTTTAATAACAAAACTCAAAAGCTCAACTGTGGCTGTAATACAAAACTCAAACTTGACGAGGTGTACTCACAAAAACCAAGGAGCTGCAAAGACACGACACACCAGGGAGGAAGATGAATGACCCGACAAAGATATGCACACAAATGCAAACTTATATACAGTACACAGCCTAATTACCTAAACCATACACACCTGAGACGACACAAACCAGAGAGACAAGAACACATGCAAGGAAGGTGATGGGCAAGGAAGGAGACAACCACCAGAGGGAGCCACTCTTACAGATAGTAGGTAAGTACCGTCAGTGTATTAGCAGGACAGGAGGGTTGTAAATATTCAGGTTAGCTAAAGCTAGCCTAATATGGAATTGTCCCATATTTGGCTGTTAAATGTTGCCTCCCCATTGAAGCGATTTGTTTCACATTTTTATGAATATTTGATACATGTCACACACACATCCACACACTAAGTGTAAGAATTACCTAAATAAAACTCAGGAAATATTAACACAGGAAAGCTAAACTGTTGTGGTGGCAGTTCCCAGCTATGTTCCAATGCAGTGCTGCAATTTATTCACTCATATGTACATTTATTATTATTGATTCTTTAATTAAAGATGAGTTGTACAAGTTTATGTGTGTATCAGACAAATTAGTCCTCAGTGTCACTATAGCCCTTAGACTCAAAAAGGTTGGTGACCCATGTTACCAACCTTTTTGGCAGAGGGACACTTGAGTTTAAATGTCTTATTTAATATAGAGCTTTGGAGCACACGTCACTGTGTGGGGGAGTGTCTGGGGCGTGTCGGGGGGTTCTGGTCTCAACCGCCATCTTTGTTGCCCTCAGAAAAAACAAAAGAAATTCAGGAGATTTCCATCGTTTTCGCACTGTATCTTCCGTCACGATTCTGAAAAGCAACGCAAAATAAAGTGGACTGTATCGTAATAAGCTTCTCCCAGATGACAAAAAAAACTACATGGAAAAAAATCGGTATAATTGGAAATGTTGCCCGTTTGAAATAAATAAATGGAGCAGAGACCTGGAGTAATACTTGCCTCCACTGACATTCCCAGTCATTTTAGCAGACCTGGTCTGTGTCAGTGTTTACACCACAAATAATTTTTATAATTACAATTCACTGGGAGAGCTGGTCCAATCTATGAATAGCTGGATAGATGATTTGGACATTTTTAAATCCCCCAGATTGTAAATACGTTGAAGGTACGTTGTTGGCTCATTAATTTTACATAAATTATTAATATACATGTCTTTCAGAATCAATCAACCTTCTGTATGCTATGAGTATTAGAAATTGTGAACACTTAATTTTTTATAGTATTTTAACTGATTTACAAAGCTCCACGTAGAAAATTACCTTATTTTTAATGACTTGAGCTTGTCATGTAGACTTCAAATCTTGATTAGATTACTTTATATATATGTATTAAGATGCATATATATTATAGACAAATGTTTCTGTCTTTTCATTCACCATTTTAATTGTGTGTTCACAGGTTCTGCTCTCTGAGTCATGATGAGGGTGATACATTAAAATGCAGCTAGCAGTACAAAATCCAACTCCTGAACTTGGAGCATCTCCTGATGGACTCAGTGTGATCGCTGCTGCCTGGAGAAAGTTCCCTCACAGATACAAGACATGCAGCATCCAGCAGCTGTGGAGGCAGGAGATGAATTTCACCTGAAGAAGCATTGTTCACATGCACAGGTGCATAATCAAACCACTGTGACCTTGTGTGGACCCAGACATGGCTGGACGTCTACAGAAAGCATGAAGCTTCTTAAAAATATTTCTCAGAGTTTGTTCTCCAGCTTCAAGGGATACATAATTATGTAAATCATGCTGTTCACTTATATTTGCACATTTTTGTGTAGCAATTTTTCTATAAAATGTATTAACTTACACAATGTTCATCACATTGTTACTAGAAATGTTTAATTACATCAAATGTTTACTTCAAAATGGATCTGTTTCATTTTATGTTTATTTCTTACCTGAAATTCATTCATTCAACTTTTATTTGGACAGGTTAATCCCTGTTAATGAAATTTGTTAATACATCAAATGTTTACTACAAATGTGATCAATTTCATCATGTTTACATGTTAGTGCTGAATTAAATGTTTCATAAATGTTTACCACATTAATTTTTATTAAATGAGAAAAAACAACCACTTGTTATTATTCAACTGTAAAAATATTTCAAAACGAGTCCAGCAGCTCCTCTGGGGGAATCCCAAGGCGTTCCCAGGCCAGCCGAGAAACATAGTCCCTCCAGCGTGTCCTGGGTCTTCCTCTGGGTCTCCTCCCGGTGGGACATGCCCGGAACACCTCACCAGGGAGGCGTCCAGGAGGCATCCTAACCAGATGCCCGAGCCACCTCAACTGGCTCCTCTCGATGTGGAGAAGAGGGATTTTAACCTCAGCACATCATTCATTTTATACTTTTGTTGGCTGTAAATGGGACCCTGTATACACAGTTTCATTCCACCTCACGTACAACATGTGATGTGAATGACAATAAAGAACCTTGACTCTCACACAGTCTAATATCAAAGCCTCTGTCAGATAACAACGTCCTTCTGTTATGAGCTTGTCACCTCCATCCCTTGAAGAGAAAAAGACACAGGTATTAGACAGAGTTTTGTGTGACACATTAAACAATGATGACAAAACAAGGAAGTCCTATTTAATACTTTAAATTTACTTTTTCCAGCTGGTTTTTATTCAGCTCTGACCTGTTCTGTAACAGATGACTACTACCTTTCTGTTTGTGCATGAAGAAATTGTTTTATATGGTACTACCTGAGCAACATTGACGGTGTATTTGTAGTTTTTTGCTGCTGGTCCCTGCTCCTCCATCTGCAGCCTGACTGAGCTCTTCTGGAGTTTAATTCATTTCATATGAAGGTCTGCCTTGACAAGGATAGATCAGAACACAGATCAGTATTAATACAGTAACAGTGACAACACTAGAAACTTTAAACAGTTTATTTCACAATAACACAGCTGTCCACTCTGTCTAAAATCAGACAACGTTATATAAAAAATATAAACCCAACCATAGGCTGACCCACTTCTATGAACTAAACACCCGGACAAAATCGTGGCAAAAATTATGGCACAACTCCAACAAAACGAATTTATACTACTGTTTACATTCACTGTTTACATTTATTACTACTGTTTACATTCATTACTACTGTTTACATTTATTACTACTGTTTACATTCATTACTACTGTTTACATTTATTACTACTGTTTACATTTACACTACTTTTTATATCTACACTACTGCTGATATATATTTTTTTTACTAGCCTTACTGTATATGCCACTTTACCTCTATACCAATATCAACTACCTCATACATATACTGTGTACATAAACTTCATATGCTGCTTTGTCACTCTATTACAAATGTCAATGCCAGAACTTTCATTTTATTTTATAGATATACTTTTTACACTTTTTTACACTTTTATACTACTATGAAAAAACTCAGGACAGTATTACACTTTTATTATTTCATTTTATGCTTATGTTTATTAAATGTTTCAGTGTTTTAGTGTTTAAATGTTTACTGTTGCACCGAGGGACGGAGAGAAATGCAATTTCAATCCTGTGTATGTCCTGTACATATTGCAGTTTTGACAATAAAGTTGACTTTGACTTGACTTTGACTTATACACTCACCAGTGTCTGGAACAAACTAGCAGTTATTTTGGGACATGGAGAAATTGTTTTATATGGTACTACCTGAGCAACATTGACGGTGTATTTGTAGCTGCTGGTCCCTGCTCCTCCTCATCTGCAGCCTGACTGAGCTCTTCTGGAGTTTAATTCATTTCATATGAAGTTTTGCCTTGACAAGGATAGATCAGAACACAGATCAGTATTAATACAGTAACAGTGACAACACACTAGAAACTTTAAACAGTTTATTTCACAATAACACAGCTGTCCACTCTGTCTAAAATCAGACTACGTTATATAAAAAATATAAACCCAACCTAAACTAGGCTGACCCACTTCTATGAACTAAACACCCGGACAAAATCGTGGCAAAAATTATGGCACAACTCCAACAAAACGAATTTATACACTCACCAGTGTCTGGAACAAACTAGCAGTTATTTTGGGACATGGAGAAAGTTATATCAGGACGTGTCACCGCTGATATCAGGACATTCATCTCCTTTTTGTTAGGTCCGACACATGAGCTCCCTCGCGCTGCTTCCAGCAGCGAACAGGAAACAGAAAGTCCGTTTTCTATCTACTTTCAGGTCGTGTGACCGGACATTACATCCAATAACACAGCATGTTTAGACCATTGCAAAACTGTTACAACCTTCTTAGATTCTAACAAAAAAACAAGAGACAGAGCTTCTTTTAGTAGGGCTTCATAAATGGCGTTTTCTTTCCCACAATGCTGTGCGCCGCTTTGCGCCGCGGACCAGTGACGTCACGCTCCAAAGCTCTATATCACTACAGTGGTGTGTGTTGTGATGTATCTGGTAAGTCAGATCAGATGAAATGTCCAGTCAGTAACTGTTATCCAACAAGGAGATCATTTAAATTAAAGTTTAATTTCTATTGTGGTTTGACTGCTGTATTTTTAAACCTACTTAACACAAAATTAATGTCATTCAGCTGTGAGGATGGAGAGAAGGAAGAGAAGATGACAGAGGAATCAGGACAGACTGGGGAAGGCAACAGGTTGGTCTAATGCAGGTGGAAGTGAGGGAACAGCTACTTAAGCCCAAGCAATAACGTGTAAACATTATTTTTAAAAACTGTATTAAGATCTGTAATTTTTACAACTAATATGCTTTTTTGACCATATGACTTAGTGCAGAATGCCACAGACAAAGGGTGAAGGAGACAGACACGAGGTCAGTGATAGAGGAGACAAGTGATGACATCAGGTAGGAATAATTACATTAGGGAGGCAACAAAAACCTATACTGTATACCATGATGGTTTGAATTTCTGATGACCATCTTTCATTGTCTTCTTTCACGGAAAGTATTAGTTTAAATGTCATAAATGTTAAAACTCTGACATGGACTCCAGGCTGTTAAGATTTCATATTTTCGCTACATAAAATGTTGAGCACTGATTACCTGTTATATACAGTGCTGGGCAGCGCTAATCCAAAAATTAGTTCTGCTATTTCTAAAGCGCTTATTAATTTATTTAGGTCCGCAATTTCAAAAGCGCTTATATCTTAGCAAAGCTAGCGGAAGATAATTCTAAAGCGCTAACGTGCAAATGGCGAACTACTTTTTTAAATCCAGCAGATTTGACCATTTCGTGAAACAGTTAAGCTCAGGAACCCTAACCCAAACCCTTGTGCTACAAAGTCAGCTAAGAAATATATATTTTTAAGTGTTTATTTAGCTAAATTTAAAGAAATAAAGCCGTCCAACCCGTGGCCATTTGCATGAAAGAAAGTAGTTCACCATTTGAAATGGCGAACTACTTTTTTAAATCCAGCAGATTTGACCATTTCGTTAAACGGTTAAGCTCAGGAACCCTTGTGCTATAAAGTCAGCTAAGAAATATATTTTTTCTCAGCAAAGAAATAATTGTTTTTACCGTGTTTTCTTGTAAAGTCCGTGTGGGCTCGCTTCTGTGGCCAGCCGCCATTTTGAGCAGGGCAAATGAGGCGCTGACGCGTCGCGTAGGCCGCTGAGAAACATCCATAAGTTCACCCTCCATGTTAAAAACTCTTCGTTTGACTCTTCGAAAACAAGCAATAAGGCTGCAGAGTAACACACTGGCTGCTAACTGCTATACACGCTCTCTCTAGCGGGGACCGCTTTTTTTCACGGACCACATCCGGCGCTGACCGGATGTGGTCCGTGAGCAGTCGTCCGGTTGATTTAAGAGCCCGTAAATAAGTTTTTTCGTTTTTACTGATAGATAATTAGTTATTAGCGGTACTGCATTTTAAATAAAAATAGCGCAAATCCGCTTATGAATTATAAAAGTTAGTCAATCCGCTGTAAAGCTAACAAATTGTTTAGGTCCGCTATCAGCCCAAGACTCTGGAACGAGTTACCGCTGCTCATCAAACAGGCCCCCTCCCTCTCAGTTTTCAAATCCAGGTTAAAAACTCACTACTACTCCATCGCTTTCAATGCCAGCTGATTTATATTTGATCGTTTTATTTATGATCTGCAATGTTTTTATGTTTTTCGTGTTGTACTTCATTGTCTGTGTTGCCTGTTGCGTGTTTGTTTGTCCAGCACTTTGGTGTGGACTTGTTCCTGTTGAAAGTGCTTTATAAATAGTATGGTATGGTATCAGCGGATTAGCGCTTTAGCGCTCCCTAGTGGTCTGGTGCCCACCTTTGGTTATATATTTGTACTTTATTAACCTTCTTATTTGTTTATGATTGAAACGATCACCTGATATAATATGTAACATTAAAAAAAACTGTAATATTGCTACTGTATTTTCTAAGTGCATGACTAAGGGAGGAAAACTGTATGAGGTGGCAGGTAAAAACCCTGGCTAAATAAGGATGTCCGCACCCTGCTGGCAGCCAGGGACACTGCTTTCAAGTCTAGAGATACTGAGGAGTTGAGAAAGTGCAGGAGAGAACTGGATGATGGCATAAAGAAGGCCAAAGCCGCGTATGCACAGAGGATCGAGGGTCAGTTCATCTCACATGATCCACGGAGCATGTGGCAGGGCATCAAATGCTTAACAGACTACAAGGGCAAAAGCAAACAATGCCCCAGGGACCCATCCCTGCCTGATGCCCTCAATAAGTTTTATGCACGTTTTGAAGATCCAAACAGACCAGCTAGCACCAGACTCACCTCATCACCAGACGAGGAGCACCTCAAAGTGACCGCAGCAGAAGTGAGAGGTAGTCTCAGAAGGATCAACCCTCATAAAGCTACGGGTCCAGACAACATCCCAGGGAAAGTTCTGAAGGAATGTGCGGACCAGCTCTGTGAGGTGCTGGCTGACGTCTTCACCACCTCACTTTCACTGGAGTCAGTTCCCACCTGCCTGAAGACTGCCACCATCATCCCAGTCCCAAAAAGCTCCACAGTGACTGGTCTGAATGACTATAGACCGGTGGCTCTCACCCCGATAGTCGCTAAATGTTTTGAGAAACTGGTCATGTCCCACATCAAGACAACCGTCAACATCAGCGAGGACCCTCATCAATATGCATACCGCGAGAACCGATCAACAGAGGACGCCATCTCCTCTGTGGTCCACACTGCTCTCACCCACCTGGATCAGAAGGACTCATACGTGCGTCTGCTCTTTGTGGACTTCACATCTGCCTTCAACACCATGATCCCCCAAACTCTGATAGACAAACTATCCACACTTGGACTAAGCCCCTCTATTTGTAACTGGGTACTAGACTTCTTAACAAACAGACCACAGTCCGTGAAGATCCACAACTTCTCCTCCTCCACCATCACCCTCAGCACTGGCTCTCCTCAAGGATGTGTGCTGAGCCCTCTTCTGTTCACTCTGCTCACATATGATTGTACAGCCACACATCCAGGCTGTCATATTGTTAAGTTTGCAGATGATACAGCTGTGGTGGGATGCATCACAGATAATGATGAATCCAGCTACAGACAGGAGGTGGAACATCTGGAGAGCTGGTGCAAAGAGAACAACCTTCACATGAATGTGAAGAAGACGAAGGAGATGATTGTGGACTTCAGAAGGAACAAACACACCCACACCCCACTGTATATAGGTGGATCTGCGGTGGAGGTGGTCTCCAGCTACAAGTACCTGGGTGTACACTTGAATGATAACCTCAGCTGGAGCAACAACACCACCAGCCTGATCAAGAAAGGACATCAAAGACTCTACTTCCTCAGACGGCTGAGACGAGCTGGTCTGAGAAGCTCAGTCCTCACCTCGTTCTACAGGTGTGCAGTGGAGAGCGTCCTGTGCTCCAGCATCAACGTGTGGCATGGAGGCTGCACAGTTGCAGAGAGGAAAGCTCTACAGAGAGTGGTGAAGGCTGCACAGAAGTCTGTGGGAGTCAGTCTCCCCACCATCACAGACATTTACACCTCCAGATGCAGAAAAAGAGCCACCTGCATCATGAAAGACCTCACTCACCCAGCACACTCACTCTTTGCACCACTCCCCTCGGGACGGAGGTTGAGGAGCATCAAATGTAGAACCACTAGACTGAGGAACAGCTTCTACCCTGAGGCTGTCAGACTCATGAATGAATAAATAATTTTCATTCATTCATTCAACCTTTATTTAGTCAGGTAAATCTTTTGAACCTCATGGGCTCATTTACGAAAGCGACCTGCTAAAACTAAAGAACAATGAACAGCAGTGATAGAATTTCATTAAACAATAAACAAACAAACAATAAACAATAGAAAACAAAAAGAGAGAAAAAAACAAAATATATATATATATTTTTTTCTATTTTTTTTTTTTTTAACAAAGTATCAAAAAACTAGCAAAACATTATAAGGTAGACGTATAAAATCAAAGACAGGAACAAATCTGCATTGGTTTTTGCCAGGATTCCAACAGATTCTGAAAACCATTTAGAGAAGTCAAGGTCGAGAGCTTCAGATCTTTTTGTAAGATATTCCATGAAGCAGGAGCAGAGTAGGAGAAGGCCCTTTTTCCAAGTTCAGTCCTCACTGACGGAACACTGCAGGTAATCATGTCCTGAGAGCGCACGCTGTAGCTGCACTCACGCAAAGACATGTAGGAGGAGATGTATGAGGGCAGCAGACCAAGAAGTGATTTAAAGATGAAAATGTACCAGTGGAAGAGTCTGCGTGAGGTTAATGATGTCCAATTAACCAGTGAATACAGGGTGCAGTGGTGGGTACGATAATCACAACCAGTTATGAATCTTAGTGCACCATGATAGACCACATCCAACATCCGCAGGGTGCTTGTAGGAGCATTCATGTAGAGAATGTCACCGTAATCAATGGAGGGAAGGAAAGTCACAGATACAAGGCGTTTCCTAACATTCAGTGTTAGACAGGATCTGTTTCTGAAAAAGAAACCCAGTTTAACTTTCAATTTCTTCACTAGGTTTTCCACGTGGAGTTTAAAAGAGAGATGTGAATCGATCAGGATACCCAGATATTTATAGGAATCAACAAACTCAATAGGGACACCATTTGAAGATAAAATCAGAGGAGGATCTGCTGGAACCGCCTTCCTATTTGAAAAAAACATCCCTTTTGTTTTATCAGCATTTAGGACAAGTTTGAGACGGAACAAATCTGACTGGATGATGTCAAAAGCGGATTGCAGTAACTGGAAAGCCTTAGCTACTGTTTTAGCTCGGCAATAAACAACTGTATCATCAGCATAGAAATGTAAGGATGCATCAGGGATGCAGTGACCTACATTAGCTATGTAGATTGTAAAGAGAGTTGGTCCTAAAACTGAGCCTTGTGGTACACCATTTTTAACTGTTAAATAGCTGGAAGAAGCACCGTTATGTTGAACACATTGCCTCCGATTGGAAAGATAGTTAGAAAACCAACCGATGGTGTGATCAGAGAAACCGATTTCTGAGAGCTTATGACA
>JBBPBX010014811.1:15768-50357 GCA_038048925.1 Garcialebias charrua | reverse complement strand
CAACGTGCGCTGGCGTCGTGGTTTTTCCTGCGGCCTGCAGCTGCGCGGCGGGACGTACCGTCGTGCTTTGGCGCCAAAGCGCTGGTGGTAGGAACAAAGGACGGCTCCAGTCCGCCTGCGGGTCTTTTCCCCTGCTACCACCGATGGCTCGTCCGGCGCTGAGGGCGTTGCTTGAAGCTGAGGTGCTGCTGGAGATCCGGGGACCGCGAAGGTCCTCGCAGTTAGAAGTATGCGGTCGGCTTCTTCGGCCAGCGCGCGGTAATCCTTCTGCCGCAGAAACGGGGAGCTGGCCAGCACGGTGCGCACTGGAGCTGGAAGCTGGCGGAGGAGGAGGTGGAGGAAGAGAAACTCGCAGTCGCCTGATCCCCGCAAGGACAACATGCTCTCGACGAGCTCAAGAGCTGTGCCATCGCCCAAACCGGAGAGGGAAAACAGTTTCTCAGCGCGCTCCGCGTCTGAAAGTGAGTAACGCCTCAGGAGCAGCTCTTTGAGGGCGTCGTATTTTCCTTGTGCCGGAGGAGCCTGGAGCAGGCTCAGTGCCCGCTGGGTCGACAGTGGATCCAGAGCGGCGACCACATAGTGGTATTTTGTGTCGTCTGCAGAAATCCCTCGAAGGGCAAACTGTGATTCGACGTGGGCGAACCACGCCGGGGGGGCGTGCAGCCAGAAGTCCGGGATTTTAACGGCCACCGCAAAAGCATGCGGGGCCGCCTGTGGAGGTTCCACAGCCGCGGACATCTGAGGAGAGCTGGCTGGAGCGTCAGATGTCGGCATATTCAATTCACGAGGTCACCAGTGTAGGAGGTCATGAAGAGACGACACAGGAGACGAGCTGCAAAACTCCTTCTTTAATCAACTCCTACAGAACTGGCGGTAAAACCCAAGAACCGCCTTATATATCACCATACAACATCCGGTCCTCTGGACCTTTCACAATAAAACATCCGGTAACACATTCGGTCCACTGGGTGTGAGTAGAGCCCCCTAGTGGTCCACCACAACAGTTCAGTTTATCCATATAGCTCCAAGTCACAACAGAAGTCATCTGAACAGAAACATTTATATACAGTATATCTAAAAGTAAGTTAACCTTTATCTGAGGAGCCAGCAGATTTGATTTGAGTTTTAATATACAGTATTAGGAAAACAACTCGTAACTAAGCAAGAAAGTTCATGCTCATTAATCCAGGTACCAAATCCAATAATTCTCAGTTGGGTCATCTGGACAGTTTATTTTTTATAGAAACGTTTCACCCTCCATCTGGAGGGCATCCATGTGTAGGGCACTTTCTTGAGTCAACGAGGGACAGGATGGCCCCCAGAAACCATCTTGGCTCCATCAAACTGGTTGGTCCACTTGTTTACTGCTTGGTGGGGAAACAGTTTGCTGGAACTCCTCTGACTGATGAAGCCCTCCAGATGGAGGGTGAAACGTTTCTATAAAAAATAAAAATGTCCAGATGACCCGACTGAGAATTATTGGAACTCATAACTAGCTCTGAAAATATAAACTTAAGGTCACCAATCAATTCTAAAACATCTTACTTTGGACGAACACTTGGCACTATGGAAGCGGTTATGTCTCCCATATTGGCACGTGCACCCTCATGCAATATTCAACGTGTCAAGTCAAAACAGCTTAACTGAGCCTGAAGACAGTTCATCATCCTGTTAAGATTTCTCACTCTCTCTCACTTGAGCTGCAGTTACTCCTCTTCTTGCCTTTTGTTGATGTTTGGGTCCTCATGTTTATCTTCATTTCCGCACTATAATTATTTTTTTTAACTGGACACAGCTGACAACACTGGAAACATTTCCTATTATGAACAAAATATTTATCACGGCAAGGATCAGCCCGGTTCAAACTAAATAAATCAGTTCATACAAACATCACAGGAGAACTCCCCATCAGTGTTTGTTTTTTGCCTCCCAGTCTGTGTTTAATTCAATTTTATTTTTTTATTAAACATTTTGAACAGATGTACAAAATAATGTGGCATGTACACACAAGAAATACTTCAGGTTTTACATGTTAAAGGCACACAGAAATACAACATGAAAAAAGTGTCAAATGTTAAACGAAGGAAAAACCACCACCAAAATAAATAAATAAAATCTAAAATAAAATAAAGACAGAGAGGCATCCGTTCTTATCAAATAAATTCAGTTCTTTATAGGCATCAAGAAGCTGTACACCTTGTTTGCTTTTAATCAGTTTTAATGTTCTCAGGTGCTTTTAAAGAATGAAAAGTCAGATTTTCTATTTCACCATTTACATGTGTGGATGAAGAATTTGACAAGTGTTAGCAGGTTGTTAATTATAAGGTCAGTTCTTCTGTCTCTGAGGGTGGTTCTAAATATTATATCCTCTCCTTTTAAGGGATGGGATAGGAAAAGTTTTGGTGAGATCCAGTCCTGAAAGTTTCCCCAAAATGTTCCAGTGTGCACACAATAGAAAAAGAGATGGTCTGTAGTTTCAATATCGCTGTTACAAAAAGTACAGGTGTTATTGTCCAAGTTGAATCTTTGTCTTAACCGTTCCCTCGATGGAAAAAATTTTATTGATAATTTTAACATTTACTTCTTTAGCTTTAGGACTTAAGGGGTATTTAAGGTAAGCATTTCTCCACTTATTAACCTCTGAGTCAGGAAATAAATTTAAAATGGAGTTTTTCTTTGGTTGTGCTGGAAAAAAAAGATTGGGTAGATGCTGACACATCCGTTTGTTAGAGTTACTTTTGTCCAAAAGATTTACTCCATTTATTACAAGAGCGGGTAGTTGAAGGTTATCTTTTTGAATGCTTATATTTTGAAGCAGATTTTTGACTGCAGTAGGGATAGAGTTCATTACAGTGTAATAAATCTATAGGCCGTTTGTGTAATTAAACACTTACGAGGTCAGTTTAGTGACTTACCTATAGTTTGGATGAAAGATCCGAGCAGATTTTATCTACACAAATCTACCATCAGTTTCACGGGGTCTCAACTTTTTCAGATTAAATCAATAAATCGGTGATGTGATTAGCCAGAAATGTATCTTCACAAGAGACTTCAATTTATGTTGGTCTACCAGAAAATAGACCTTTTATTGAAATTATCATGAAAGTACATTAAACATTTGTATCGATATTAGCTCTGATTTACTAACTACGTTGACAAGAATTCAAATTAAAACAAACAGACAGTTAGGAACTTTTCTGTTGGCACATTACTTAACAGATTAATAGCTTATGAAAAATAAGAAATAGGAGGAAGAAATAAGTGAAAGCTAAGTTAACTGAAGTTGGTTATTTTGAACCAGACTGGGTGACACCTTTTTCCCACACGAGCAGACTGCTGGGCTCCCGCACGCTCAAACACACCACGACTCGTTACCTGTTGACGGTTCGTCTCTTGGAGATAAGAGTGGAGAAGTGTCTGGACACACACGTGGATGGGTTTGTCCAACGGCCGTCCAGTTGAAACTTCAGCGTGTGTGGCTGATTCACGATACGAGGAAACTCGCCTCCCTCGGCAGGAAACAAAGGTCAAGCGCACAGACTGATTTTTCAAAATAAAACTTCAGAAAACAAATTCTTCCAGAAGATGAGTGAATGAGTTACAGTAAGCTTTACTGTAACTCCAGCTGAAACGTGGGTCTAGTTGACACAATGACCGGGACGTTTTCCAGCTTTTTCCAGAGAAGAAACCAAGTTCTTAGGATGTTCTTCCCTCCGACTCTAAAGTCAAAATAGGAAGTGCACCTTTATATGGGAGGCGGGGTCTCCCCCACCTCCTTAATAACTATTGGCTGGTTTTAACAAAATAAGAGATGGGTTTTCATCTGATAGGCAGAACTGTCTCTGACGGACAACAGGAAAACTGTTTACAGAATCGGCCAGATGGCCTGCTTGTGAGCACAGAGAATATTATGGCTAACTTCACAGACAAAACAGAGAAGGAAGTTGCAAGTTAAAAGTTTACCCTGAACTGTGCCATGATATTGAAGCCTGCTTGCTCTGCAGAAATAAACCAGCAGAAGGGTCAAACTCATGCAAGTAACAGATCATCATTAAATGACAAAATATACTGTAGATCAATTCTGAATTAACACACATTAAAGAGAAAGTTCAATCTGATTAATTAGTGTCCATTAATTCAAAATAATTGTAAAAATAATAGTGTCACTTGTTTCCTTGAGAGCTTCAAGAAAGTGTAACACTTAGAGTTTCAAAGAGATGCAGAGAGGTGTACTTGAAGGTCAAGCCTACAATATCAGAGATGAGGTGTATCACTACAGTCCCCCTTTTTGGAAGTCATCGCCTGTCCTTGGAGATGAGTTCCAACACGAAAGGATACCACCGAATGTCTCTGACCTCTATGTAATCCAGCAAGTGGAAAAAAAAATCAAAAAAAGTTCAAAATTATACTCCCATAATGTTTTTGGAAATTCCATACTGTTCGTAGGTATTTTTTCTCAGCAAATAAATAATTGTTTTTACCGTGTTAATCTTGTAAAGTCCTTCCGTGCTGGCTCGCTTCTGTGGCCGCCATTTTCTGCAGGGCAAATGAGGCGCTGACGCGTCGCGGTGACGCATAATAGATGCGACTTATAGCGTGAAGTGGCATATTTATGGATTTTTTTCAAATTATTCCCAATAATTGGACAAAGCGGCTTATACAAAGCGACTTTTACCCCGAAAAGTACAGTACTTACCATTTGTGCTACTTTTCCTACTTCGCGGTTTTCCACTTATCGCGGGGCTTCAGGGTACGGATCCCCCGTGATAAATAAAGGACTACTGTAAACGTCAGCACTTTCTAAATAAACGTTAGCTGCAGTATTTAGTCGTCGTTGAGCTGCAGCTGGAGTTTCTGCCACGTCCACTACAAAGTTTACCAACTGCTCTCTGATGTTGTTTTATTTAACACGGTGTTGATGTGGATTTAATTCCAAAATTAGTTGAACGTGAGACAAATATTTCACCAGCTGTGGCTCTTTCCATCAGTTGTCTCTAAATAAAATCTTGGGGAGCAGCTGACTGAAAGCCACACTGCAAGGCTTTGAGGAAGGCAGTAGTATCAACGTCTCTGAACATCCATCCTTTATTTATCACGGTGCTGGCAAGAGCAGTTTCCTTCCTGTTCGGTGATTTCTAGATTACTGATCTTATGAACTGAAATGCAAAGTGTAATCCAGGATTTGGGATTAACATGAACTTGTTTTGCAGCCAACAGAATTCGAGGAGAAAGCCATAAAGAAAGTGGACGACCTTCTGGAGAGCTACATGGGCATCAGAGACACTGAACTCGGTGAGTTCTACGATCCAGCCCTGTCATGTTACGAACAGTTCTGGTTTCAGTGGAATCAGTTCTGTGGTCTCTCCTCTGCAGCCGCCACCATGGTTGAAGTCGGCCGGGACAAGAAGAACCCCGATGAATTCGCCATGGCGCTCGACGAGACCCTCGGAGACTTCGCTTTTCCCGACGAGTTCGTCTTTGACGTGTGGGGGGCCATCGGAGACGCCAAGCAGGGAAGGTTTTAGGGTTTCTGCATCCTCCCGTCCACATCACTCACTTCTTCCCCGACTCAGCGTTTTTAACATCCAGAAAAGCCACTGGACAAACATCGAGCTGGACTTCTCCCTTTAGCTTTAGCTCTCGGCTGGGACGTAAATGAAAAGAATTTAACTGGTTTATGTTGTAATCTTGTAAAGATATTCACATTATATGAAGTCCAGTTTGACACTTGACTCATGCTGAAATTTTATTACCAATTGCACATCTATGAACCTAAAATCCACCAGTTTACTCCAATCTATTTTCTAGTTGTGTATGTTTGAATATACAGATGTTTGCACATCTTTTTATAGAACTTTCTATTATGTGATCGTGCCGCTGATTTTACAGCAGCATTGTGCAGTTTGTGATTTTTAGCGATGTCTCTCTGCTGTAACTTTTTAAGTCTTTTTAGAGCTTTCAAAGCCACGTTTGATATCCTTTACGTTGCTCGTGTTTCTTTTAACGTCATGTCTCAGGTGGAGTTTTGCCTCCAGCTGTTAAAACTCAGCAGGTTTTGTCTCTGATTGTTTTCAGCCAAGTGGAAGACGCAGTCTTTATGATTCCATTTTACTTTAGGATAGGTAGAAGTGCATCTTTTTCCTGCAATTTATTTTGTCTTGTAAAATCACTCTTTTAAAGGGACGGTCTGGTCATTTTTGAAGTGGTGTTCTGTCAAACAGTTGTGTACCTCATCAGCTGTGACATCAGTCACAGAGCTCGGAGTCTGGACATGAACGGTAGAGTCCACGTCGACCAGGTCATGGTGACTCTTGTAATGGAAGATGGTTTTTTTTTTTTTCAAAGCTGAAGAAGCGTGACGTTTTAAGCTACATAGGGTGTGGACGTCTTCCTCCAGGCTAGACTAATGACTAGCCAAATGAGGTCCGGTTTATCATTTTCAGGCTTGTTAGTCTCCATAAAAAAACACTTGTGTGATTGAACGCTACAACACACTCGGAACAGCTGCTGTTTGAAATGTGCTTTATAAATAAAGTTGACATTAGCTAAAATAAACCTGAACACGTTCACGTGACAGTTGTAGTAAGTTGTTGTTTTCTTAACATAATGTACGATGTGAAGTCAAAGAGGTCACGTTTTGTACACTATGAAATGCCTGCTGGTGTAAATGTCAGCGTCTGAGTGTTTCAAAGTGCATGAAATGTGTCCCTTCTGGCTTTCCATAAAGCTATGCTCAGAGCACATATAGTCTTTTTTTCCAAGGGCTCGACTTGGTTTAGTCTTTCCATCGGCTGGTCCACCCACTTCCAGCTCGATTCTTAAGAACCACTCAGTTGAGGGTCGAGTCGAGCTGAAGATTTGACTGCAGGACTGGACTCGATTTCTGGGTTCTGACCAGTGGACCTCGACTCGGCCTTAGGGCATTTTTAGAAACCGCGGCAGAGGATGATGATGGTTTTGTGACCATTACACTTATATACACGTTGGTGGAAAGCTTGTTTTGAACATGGATATTTAAAAAGTTGTTGAGCATCTTTTCTAGGACGCTGTCCACACACTTGTATCAAAAACCACCTAAACCGTGTAGAAATGAGAAGAGTTGAAGCGAGTCGTGCTGAAACTGAACAAAGGAAAAACTGCGATGTTTGCATAATTAATGTTTAAGCTGAAAACAAGGAGACAAACTAAACAAATATTGTCATGTTAAAGTGTAGAGGTTTAATATATACTATTGCTCAATATTCTATGACTGACGTCACAGTTGATAAGGTGTTAGCTATTAAAAAGTTCCAAAATGACCAGAATTTCCCTCTAAGATAAAATAATATGGCTACACATCAGACATGTTCAGATTTGTTAAAAGGGTCGACTGCATTAAAGTGACTGCACCATCCCACTGTCAGATTTTTAAATACCCACAAATGAATGTAAACCAACGATAAGGGATCACTGTTGTTGCGTAGACAATAAAATTTGATATTTTATCTTTGCCGTTTCGTGAATTAATCATAAAATCACTCGGTACAACAAACTTTTTCATACTCTTGATCATATAAAATACATCAAGACACAGAAGCAACTTCTTTCCTCATTTGAAGAGTTTAAAAAGAAAGGAGGACCGTTACATGGCATGCAGCAGAACAGAACAAGCGATCCAGCTGAATAAATATACAAATTATGGCAGGACCATAAGATACACAAGATATTACAGAGACTGGAAAACAAACGTAGAGGAACTTTGGAAGCACATTAGGAGTTAAAAACCAGAGAAAGAACTGCTGTCCTTAAAATAATGCTGTTTCAGAGGTTTGCCATTTTGTTATTTACATAAAAGCTTAGTTTTGACAGAATATACTGTTAACAGTCATAAGAAACAAAAACAACTTTAGAAAGCAGATGAAGCATAAAAAAAATCTGATTTAACATTTGTACCATTATAAAGCTTAAAGTAGCAATTACTGTATTCTACACCCAGTCGCATTGTTGGTTGTTTTTTTTTGCATAATTAGCATGCCCTGTGACTTATATGCTGAAGTGACTTAATTATGTTTTTTCCCATATTTATAAACAAACGTTTGGCTGAGATATGACCGTTTTCATTCATTCTGACTGAAAATATTGAACACTACCATTTTCAGCCACTAGATGGCATTCATAGTAAGGCATGTTGTCGTGTCATGTTATAGGTAAAAGTGGCCATTAATGACAGTCAGCTTGCCACAGAAGCCACCTTCGTCAAGGTCGCCTGGAGTAACCATCAAATCAGCTTCATTTTGCTGCACCGTCCCGGTGAAATGAAGCTGATTTGATCACTGAAGTCCATTTATTAAGTAAAAGTTCAACTGAAACCATCTTTACTATAAAGTCGAGCAAACAAACAATTGTTTTGGGTGGTTATCTTGTTAAATTTAGAAGAAATGCACAGCGAGTCGCCTTCTGAACATTCGTTTCCGCGTATCGGCTTTTGAAATGCAGCTGATTTGAACCGTCAGAGTGCATTTATTAAGAAAAAGTTCAACTGAGACACAGCGTTGCTATAATTTTGAGCAAACAAATAATTGTTTAAGTGTTAATCTTGTTAAATTCTTGTTAAAAGTCCTCCTGTGCATGCTCCCGCAGCCGCCATTTGGCAGCCAATTGATTTTTGGCACATCAGCTCACATTTCTGGGTTGCCAGAGGTGACGTGTAATAGATGCAACATATTTATGGACTTACATTTTATTAGACATATTTAGACTGATGCCACAGGTACAGCGAAAAGATACGGTATTTGGCCTGTTTTTGCTTTGTGGAAGACATTTTCTCCTAGCATCTTTAAAATGAAACAAACTTTAAAAACTTTAAACTTTTTAAGAAAATCAGAGCACATTCTCTTAAACTACAGTATATTTATTCTTAAGAAACTCCAGTTTTTGAGATGATCCAACCACTTACTCCGAAAATGAGCTTCCCAAAAATAAAATCAACTTCTAGGCAGGTTATTGGTGTTAAAAATCAGTTTTAGATGCTTCTCAACTCACAAAAGAACAACTTTTATGGCTGTTTTTGAAACATTATAAAGGAACATTTTCAACTCAACAGTGCACACAGGTGAATTCAGGATGGCAGGTAACGAGGCCAACGGGCTGATTGTTTCCTCTACAGACATCAAGTGGCTTTTAGTTCAAATAAACAGTTTAAATGAAGACAGGAAGTTAAAGCGAAGAGAAACCGTGCAAAACAGAAAGAAACACCCAAGCACCGGTGGTTTTAAAACTTGTTTTGGATTCGTCAGTGGAGACGGCGCCTTGTTTCTACCGTACGAGTAAATACTCAAAGGGCTTGTTGGTGGGAGCTCCGGCAGAAGAAGTGTAGCCCTTAAAGCCCGGAGCCCCCGCCACCTCCTCACAGCTCGTCTCCTGTGTGACCCTGATGGAAGGCGTCGCCCGTCAGCTTCTCCTGCGCCTCCTTCATACTCGACACCACTGAGGGAGAGGAAGCAGAAAATATGCTCAAGTTCAGACTTCGTTCATTCTGGAAAAGCCACGAGAAACGTAACCGTTAAAACGTTATTCCTCATGTCTTTTTGCTTCTTGTATTCAGGTGCTTTTTGAAGTTCCTTTGAAATGTGGCTTTTTTTTTTTAACACTCCTAATTCCAGTAGCTGACCATTTTGAGAGGATTTTCTAACTCTAACCTATAAATCATTCAGACATAAAAATAAAAAAGGATCCTAACAATGTTTTATGTTTTGAGTTTGTCGACACATAACGGACGGCTTCACCAGTTTTCAACAGGTTCTTGGCTACCAGCAGCAACTTGTTCTCGAGTCTGAAATGAGAACAACTTGAAGGACAGAAAACGGTGTTCAACACCAGCAAGGTGGCGCAAAGAGCAGAAGGATGACGCGTCACCCTGGATCTTTCTCCTCCTTTAAAAAAACAATACTTTGATGAACTGTTCATCTGTCGTAGATAGTCGTTTTCTCCAGGAAGGGAGTGTTCCATCTTTTCCCAGAGGAGAACCCTGAAGGTCTCTGCCCGAAGACGCCAAAAGAAGCACATCTGTAAAACCCAGAGGTTCCCGACACCTTCTCCAGGATCGGACACAAGACACGACCTTGGTGAACTCCGTTGTTCGACCTTGTACCGACAGTGGAGACTTTGATCAAACAGGAACCAGTTCTTTTGAAGCGAACCATGGGGTTGTCCAGTTTTTAGAACAAACGTCAGAAGGTGCCGAAGTCCGGTTTTTACCAGAAACCACGAGAGACTTGTAGAAAACCTGAACTAGGAATGCGCGATATAAACGGTACACGGTAGAAACGATAGACATTTAGCCTACGATAGAGATCTGTCTTCTACCGGCTAACCGCAAAATCAGTTGTCAGATTTAATCTTTACTTTTTTTTTACCCTGATGCATGGATTTACTTTTTTTTGTTTAAAACTGTGCATAAGTGGTGTTGAAGTCTTTTCTTCGAGTGCTAAGTAGCGAAGCTATAAGCTAACTACGTCCGGCTTGCCGTAGTGTTGCCATATTTGGACGCATGCGCAAAATGCTGTGTTCTGTTGAAAGTTTTTTTTTTTTTGTCGAAAGTTAAAGTGAAACTAAACCAAAATTTAACTTTTTTTAGCTGATAAACTACCTAGAATGTGTTTAAAATGTTTCATAGCACTATTTCTGTGTTAATTTTTATGTATTTGTGCGTATTAGTTAAAATCGGCAATATTTGGTCCAAAAACGTGTTTACGGTAGCTCTATGGGTTGAACAGAGGTTATTGCACGCTGATTTTCTTGTTGGTCAAGACTGTTCACTCTGACGTGTCTTGTACACTCTGACGTCACAAACTTGGTTCAAGCAGAGCCAATCCCCTGCGGAGATGACACGGTCCTCCCTCCAGTTCATACCTTATATGGGAGTGGTACATTTCACTCCTGAAAAGCTCTGCAACAAAGCATATTATAGTTTTCGGAATGGCACTAGTTATTTGTGTATTTTAACTTATTTGTTTTAAGAATATTTTTCACTTCATCGAAACTGTCTGGTGTCATTTGTTTTAATACTGTGCGGTAGATGAGCAGTGCATGAATGCCTGGTTAGGTCAGTGGTTTACAATCTGGGTTGCCACCCAGGAGACCTGGGTTCGATTCCCACTCATGGAGAACTTTGTAATATTTTTTTTTAAAGCCTTTTGTTTTGGATAGGTCGGGTGGAATAGATACATACATCTACATGTTTATTCTTTGTTGTTGCTTGGTTTATGTTGTTGGCTAGACTTTTGGTTTGTTTTAGGTTGTTTGCTGGAGGAGGCGTGAAGGCAGCAAAAAACCCCACCTCCTCCACCCTTGTCTCTCAACACGCCCATTTTGAAGGAGATTTTGAATTTGCTACGGGGGCGGAGTTAAAGCTCCAGAGGGCATTAAATGCCTCTTTAAAGTAAGCGTTGGTCAGCTTTAGAGAAACCTGCCCTCTGATCTGTGAACAGAAAGCTGTGTTGTGTGATTTTACTTCGAGACCCTCTGGTCAAAGCCACAGAGGAAACTGGTTGCCTTGTCAGCTCTCCTTAAAGCTGAAGAAGACGCCCACTAGAGGGTTGGAGGGTGAAGTATTTTCAGTGTAAAATGCTGTCTGTTACTGTTCATTTCTTAAGTGACAATATTGGAAACTGTTAAGAGTTAACAACATATTCTTGAGCATGCATCAGGGAACATATTCTTTAGTTTAAAACTTATGGCTAAAACTACACAAGATATATTTTGCACTGTTTTGCACTACAAGAAAGAAGCCTAATGCTTGAGTTGTTAATTATTTAAAAACTCTCTGGACCTAGTAGTGAAATTTTCTTAATAGAGATTATTTTGTGGTATAGCAGTTTTCAAAATAAATTATGGCAAAAGGACACCCTATGCTTTTTTCCCATTCCTATTGCAAGTTTTATACCAAAAACATATTGCGATATATATCGTTATCGCCACCCTTCACAATACATATCGTGATATGAATTTTATGCCATATCGCACATCCCTAAATCAAACATTTGCATCAAATGTAGCAAAACTAGAAATCTTAGGAAGCCAAACAAAAACCACGAGCGGTAGATTGAGACACGTGGATGGTTACCCTGATCTGCGGTGCTGTAGAAGAATTTGTAGTTGGGATTGCCGTTTTTGTTGGTGATCTCTGGATGGACTTTGCCCCTGGGGTCTGTGAACAAACAAACAAAATAGTTCTTAGATTTAATTCAAACCGAAACATAAACTTGAAGCTGAAAAGCTCACTTTTGAGTTTTTTCCCCCTGATTTCAATATAATTCAGATTCTGATTCAGAAATGCTAAAACATTTAAGGACCACACACATCAACCACTTTTATATACGATGAATAAATTTACAGATATTGTAAATGTGAGTGGCAAACTTCTGTCTAGTTTTCTATTTGACCTAAATAAACTCTCAGCCGTCAGGCCATATTTAAAGATGTCTTCATGCTTAAATCAAGCCTGAAAATGACTTTTTTCAGCTTTGGTGAATTAAATCAAAATCAGTTTAGGCTTTAATAAAGAAATTAAAGAAAAACTGACCGTGGTAACTCTTCAGACATTTTAAGTCTTTCGTTTTAAATACAAACATCATCTGCAGTTTTTTTTTTAACCATTTACTGTTTGACGCTATGCTATCCTTTTTTACTTTCGCACTTAATCCATCAATAGCCAGCTTAAAGGTTATTTGTTGGCTCTGAGCCGTCATCAGCGATGAGCGGCACTACAGAGCATGTTTACCGACGCCTGGCGTGATGCTGACTCTGGGCCTGAAACTCAACGACATCCTGAAAACGGAGCCGTCCCAACAATTTAAAGAAAACTGCAACTACTGTGTTCGGTTTCTCCAAAAGGAAGCCCATGTGGTGTTTACATGGAGGGCGGCTTTGTACCGAGGAAAAGGATCCGAGGAATGTATCCACCGTCTGGGCTGAAGGCTTCATCCTTTGGCTCCTCTTCATCCTGCATGGTAGAAACAGTCATAACAAACTTTAACGTCCTGAAATGCTTTGTAGCAAAACAAACACACACACAGACCAGGTTTAAAATGTTACCGGTACTAGTAAAAACTTTTTATCTTTTGCTAAACAAGAGATACAAGAGCTTTTATTAACATTGCACCAGTTCTCACCAATACAACGTGATTATGTATACACAGTCATCCAGGAGAGGGGTTGAGTATGTAAAGCTGCTGCTTATTCAAAACACATGACATGTTCTTCAGCGCGGCCTCTCTCATCCGTCTCGGGATGAAGGTCAAAGGTGTGAAAAAAAGGTAAGGAACCATGGGGGTTACAGCATTGGTATTAAAAAAAAAGTATCACATTTTGTCTGCAAGACACCGCATGACACAGTAAAAACCATACCATAAGCACATAAGCACATAAGGACAGTTACATGTTGCATGTTGAGACTGAGGCAGGGAGGATCTGTCCATGATACATTCCGGATGCCTCCGATAACGCTCATAGAAAAGTTCTCCGGGAGGGGGGGTAGCAGACAAGACAAGACAGCAGCTATTTTGTCCACAGTAAGCACATCTCAGGAGAAACAAGAAAAGCAGTTTCTCACCTCCAGGTTCACCATTATAAAGTTGTGCGCCAGTTCAGAGATTTCCTTGGATTCAGCGAACTTGGGCTTCAGTGCTGATTGTGACAAACACAAATATTTAACTCTGACATCATGTCATATGAAGCGTTGATGGTTGTAAACAACCTCGCATCTCTTTGTCAGTTTGAGAACAAGTCAAAGTCAACTTTATTGTCAAAACTGCAATATGTACAGGACATACACTCTCAGACCCTTAAACATTAAAATGTTTAATAAACATTAGCATAAAATGAAATAATAAAAATAATAAAAGTGTGATACTGTCCTGAATTGTAGCATAGCAGTGTAAAAATATAAAAAGTATACTGTATCTATAAAATAAAATGAAGGTTCTGACATTGACATTTGTAGTAAAGTGACAAAGCAGCGTATGAAGTGAATGTACACAGTATAGGTATGAAGTCTTTGATATTGGTATAGAGGTAAAGTGGCATATGCAATAAAGCTAGTAAAAAATACACATATCAGCAGTAGTGTGAATATAAACAGTAGTGTAAATGTAAACAGTAATATGAATATACGTAGACAGTAATGTACCGGTAATATAAACAGTAGTGTAAATGTAAACAGTAATATGAATATACGTAGACAGTAATGTACCGGTAATATAAACAGTAGTGTAAATGTAAACAGTAATATGAATGTAGACAGTAATGTAATATAAACAGTAGTGTAAATGTGAAAAGTAGTGCAAATTGAATGAGCACATGAGCGTGTGTTGAGTGTATAACCCGTTTTGATGATACAGAGTCCAGTGTTAAAAATATTTGTGTTGTGTGGTAATGTGTGAAAGTTTGTGTTGAATGCATGAAGTTATTTTTCATAGTCTAAAACTCGTGCTTCAACCATCATCTAATGTCCATTTTGTTTCAGATGTCTGAGGTGAGCTTCTTGATCTTTCTCTGGACATTTTCTACAGTTTCCATTTTGAAATTCCACACTTTCTTTAACTGGACTGGAGGATACTGTACTAGAAAAAAATGCTACTGCATGATTATTGCACATCACAAAGACGTCGGCTGTGATAAACCCACACGTTCTGTCGTTAATGGTGACAGCACTTTCCATGTGCAGCTGCGAGCATTTACAGGGGTGTCCAACCCTGGTCTTCGAGGGCCACTACCCTGCATGTTGTAGATTTTTATCTGCTCCAACATGCCTGATTTGAATCAACAGGTGATCAACAGGCTTCAACCATTAAATCAGGTGTACTGGAGCAGAGAAAATTTTAAAACATGCAGGATAGTGGCCCTGGAGGACCAGGACTGGACACTTGTGATTTAGAAGAATGGAGGGGCTCAATCTGTTTGAATTTGCTAAATTTGTATTTTTTTTTTAATCCACTTTGAACTGCTTTGCAGTATATAGTACACTGATGTGTTTCTGATCAGCTTTATAGTGTAGCCCTAATTCCCAAGGCTTAAATTTTAGATGTATCCACCTTATTCTTGGGGGTGTCACTGTAGAAACGAATGTGCATTGTACTTCCTGTCCGACACCGGAAGTGCCTGTATTCCATAGGCGGAGTATGGATCGCGGGTGTTTTTGAAAGTTATTTTCATTCATTTTATCGGAGCAAACACAGCTTTTGTTTAAACGGAACGTTTACTGAAATGTCCTACCGGGGTTCAGGTACCTGCTGTGCTGTTCGCGGCTGCACCAACAACCGGACCAAGCTAAATCTTTGGCTAAAACAACAGTGTTTTCAACACGGACCCAAAACAAAGAAAGAGTGTTCCTGCATCCTACTCTATGGCTGTGTCTGCGCGATCAGGTAACATCTGTAATTTCTTTTTATTCAGGGAGGGTTTATTAATGAGAGTTTTGGATGATTTACTGTCTTAAAATGATATATGTCAGGCGCGACCGGTGTTACAGAACACCGTGACTTTTAGCCGAGATAGCTGCTAACAAACGTTAGCCGAGAGGCCGGAGCAAACGCGTTCGCTATTTATGTATTTTTAAATTATGTCTGCGCGATCAGGTAACATCTGTAATTTCTTTTTATTTGTCCCTCCTCTTTTAACAAAACGAGTGGTGTTCCCACATTTTTAATGAACTAAAACAACAAAGTTTGGACTGTCTTCAACTGTATTACTCGCATGTAAACAAACGGTGTTTCCGGTCAACCGGAAGTCGTGTGCACATTTCGCATAAAACGTCATGGGGCGTAGGAATAAGGTGGATAGTCAATTTATATCAAAATGGCTGTAATTCTGTTTGTAAATAGTGCTGTTTTTTTAAACATACACTTACGTAAAATAATAAAAAAAAATCTAATATTTAATTTTCCCCAAAAAATTATTTGACTTTTGAATTCACTTTAAGATTAACAACTACCAACCCTACTACTGTTTTATTGCAACTTTTAAGAGAACATTACATTTACCGTATTTTTCGGACTATAGGTCGCACCTTTTTTGCCTAATTTGCATGCCCTGCGATCTATAGAGAGGTGAGACTTGTTTATGGATTTTCCCCATGTTTTTAGACCCATTTTTGGCTCAGATATGACAGTTTTTCATTTTGGCCAAAAATAGTGCAGTACCACCTTTGGCCGCTAGGGGGCGCAGGCACCAGAACCGTAGTGGCTGGCTTCAGAAAGGCTTTAATCCTCCCACCGTCAGCTGGAGCTGCTGAGGACTCAGACAGCAGTGAGGAGGAGGAGATGGAGGGACAGGGACCTTTGACGACGGGAAACCTTCCTCGTTCTCTGACTGAACTTTTTGCAAGCGACACAGAGGACGAGGAATTCGAAGGTTTTGAATAAACAATTTGTTTGAATAAAAAACTGTAAAATAAACATCCGGGCCTCTGGGCCTGGCTCCCCACTCTGGAGCCAGGCCCGGAGGTGGGGCACGTTGGCGAGCGCCTGGTGGCCGGGCTTTCACCCATGGAGCTCGGCCGGGCACAGCCCGAAGAGGAGACGTGGGTCCCCCTTCCCATGGGCTCACCACCTATGGGAGGGGCCAAAGGGGTCGGGTGCAATGTGGGATGGGTGGTGGCCGAGGGCGGGGACCCTGGCGGTCTGATCCTCGGCTACAGAAGCTGGCCATTGGGACATGGAATGTCACCTCTCTGGTGGGGAAGGAGCCTGAGCTAGTGTGTGAGGTTGAGAGGTTCCGGCTAGAAATAGTCGGACTCACCTCAACGCATGGCTCTGGCTCTGGAACCAGTTTCCTTGAGAGGGGTTGGACACTCTTCCACTCTGGAGTTGCCCCTGGTGAGAGGCGCCGAGCAGGAGTGGGCATACTTGTTGCCCCCCATCTTGGTGCCTGTACGTTGGGGTTCACCCCGGTGAACGAGAGGGTAGCCTCCCTTCGCCTACGTGTGGGGGGACGGGCTCTGACTGTTGTTTGTGCCTATGCGCCAAACGGCAGCGCAGATTACCCACCCTTTTTGGAGTCCTTGGAGGGGGTATTGGAGAGTGCGCCTCCTGGGGACTCCCTTGTTCTGCTGGGGGACTTCAACGCTCACGTGGGCAATGACAGTGAGACCTGGAGGGGTGTGGTTGGGAGGAACGGCCCCCCTGATCTGAACCCGAGTGGTGTTTTGTTGTTGGACTTCTGTGCTCGTCATGGATTGTCCATAACGAACACCATGTTCAGGCATAAGGGTGTACATATGTGCTCTTGGCACCAGGACACCCTAGGTCGCAGTTCGATGATCGACTTTGTTGTCGTCTCATCTGATCTGCGGCCGCATGTCCTGGACACTCGGGTGAAGAGAGGGGCGGAGCTGTCAACTGACCACTACCTGGTGGTGAGTTGGCTCCGATGGTGGGGGAGGATGCCGGTCAGACCTGGCAGACCCAAACGTATTGTGAGGGTCTGCTGGGAACGTCTGGCAGAGTCTCCCGTAAGACGGAGCTTTAACTCCCACCTCCGGGAGAGCTTTGAACACGTTCCGAGGGAGGCGGGGGACATTGAGTCCGAGTGGGCCATGTTCCGCGCCTCTATTGTCGAGGCAGCTTATCAGAGTTGTGGCCGCAAGGTTGTTGGTGCCTGTCGTGGTGGCAACCCTCGAACCCGGTGGTGGACACCGGCGGTGAGGGATGCTGTCAGGCTGAAGAAGGAGTCCTATTGGGCCTTTTTGGCCTGTGGGACCCCGGAAGCAGCAG
The DNA here is from genome assembly GCA_038048925.1 of Garcialebias charrua. Lineage (NCBI taxonomy): Eukaryota > Metazoa > Chordata > Actinopteri > Cyprinodontiformes > Rivulidae > Garcialebias > Garcialebias charrua. The sequence goes on along the minus strand of JBBPBX010014811.1, from coordinate 32,607 downwards.
ATAGGTACCGACAGTCCAAGCGGCATGCGGCTCGGGTGGTTGCTGAGGCAAAAACTCGGGCGTGGGAGGAGTTCGGAGAGGCCATGGAGAATGACTTCCGTACGGCTTCGAGGCGATTCTGGTCCACCATCCGGCGTCTCAGGGGGGGAAAGCGGTACGCGACCAACACCATTTATGGTGGGGATGGCGTGCTGTTGACCTCAACTCGGGATGTTGTGAGTCGGTGGGCGGAATACTTCGAAGACCTCCTCAATCCTACTGGCACGTCTTCCACTGAGGAAGCGGAGCCTGGGGACTTTGGGTCGGGCTCTCCAATCTCTGGAGCTGAGGTCACCGAGGTGGTTAAAAAGCTCCGCGGTGGCAGGGCTCCAGGGGTGGATGAGATTCGCCCTGAGTTCCTTAGGGCTCTGGATGTTGTGGGGTTGTGTTGGCTTACGCGACTCTGCAATATCGCGTGGACATCGGGGGCAGTTCCCTTGGATTGGCAGACTGGGGTGGTGGTTCCCCTATTCAAAAAGGGGGACCGTAGGGTGTGTTCCAACTATAGGGGGATCACACTCTTAAGCCTCCCTGGTAAGGTCTATTCAGGGGTTCTGGAGAGGAGGGTCCGTCGGATAGTCGAACCTCGGATTCAGGAGGAGCAGTGTGGTTTTCGTGCTGGTCGTGGAACACTGGACCAGCTCTACACCCTCAGCAGGGTCCTGGAGGGCGCGTGGGAGTTTGCCCAACCAGTTTACATGTGCTTTGTGGACTTGGAAAAGGCATTCGACCGCGTCCCTCGGGGGGTTCTGTGGGGGGTACTCCGGGAGTATGGGGTACCAGGCCCATTGATATGGGCTGTTAGGTCCCTGTACGACCGGTGTCAGAGCTTGGTCCGCATTGCCGGCAGTAAGTCAGGCTCGTTTCCAGTGAGAGTTGGACTCCGCCAAGGTTGCCCTTTGTCACCGATTCTGTTCATAACTTTTATGGACAGAATTTCTAGGCGCAGCCAAGGTGTTGAGAGGATCCGTTTTGGTGGCCTTAGAATCGCTTCTCTGTTTTTTGCAGATGATGTGGTCCTATTGGCTTCATCAGATCGTGATCTACAGCTTTCGCTGGAGCGGTTTGCAGCCGAGTGTGATGCGGCCGGGATGAGGATCAGTTCCTCCAAATCCGAGGCCATGGTCTTGAGCCGGAAAAGGGTAGCATGCCCTCTCCGGGTCGGGGATGAGGTCCTGCCCCAAGTGGAGGAGTTTAAGTATCTCGGGGTCTTGTTCACGAATGAGGGAAAACTGGAGCGTGAGATCGATAGGCGGATAGGTGCAGCATCCGCAGTGAAGCGGGCTGCTGTACCGGTCTGTCGTGGTGAAGAGAGAGCTGAGTCGAAAGGCAAAGCTCTCAATTTACCGATCGATCTACGTTCCCACCCTCATCTATGGTCATGAGCTTTGGGTTGTGACCGAAAGAACGAGATCTCGGATACAAGCGGCTGAAATGAGTTTTCTCCGCAGGGTGTCTGGACTCTCCCTTAGAGATAGGGTGAGAAGCTCAGTCATCCGGGAGGGACTCGGAGTAGAGCCGCTGCTTCTCCACATCGAGAGGAGCCAGTTGAGGTGGCTCGGGCATCTGGTTAGGATGCCTCCTGGACGCCTCCCTGGTGAGGTGTTCCGGGCATGTCCCACCGGGAGGAGACCCAGAGGAAGACCCAGGACACGCTGGAGGGACTATGTTTCTCGGCTGGCCTGGGAACGCCTTGGGATTCCCCCAGAGGAGCTGCTCCAAGTGGCTGGGGAGAGGGAAGTCTGGGCCTCCCTACTTAGGCTGCTACCCCCGCGACCCGACCCCGGATAAGCGGACGAAAATGGATGGATGGATGGAAAATAAACATCTGTTTCTGTCATCTTTATGGGCGGGTGAGCGTGTAGTAATTTTAAAGCCGCTTTATTTAGGTCGTTGTAACCGTCAAAGTGCATTTATTAACAAAAGTTAAACTGAGACACACTCTTACAATAATGTCAGCTAACAAATCTATTTTTTAGGTAGTTATCTTGCTAAAATTAAAATAGATGCAGGTCTGTTCGCTCGCTCACAGAGGGTCTGCTCTGTGGGTGCGCGCACTGGTTTTGTTTACATGGTAGCAAAACTATTTGCACTTTGTAGCACTTTGAGATTTTCATTAATGAACAGTGCGTTATAAATTGAATTCATTATTATTATTATTATTATTATTATTTAAATTCAGCTGATTTGACCATTATAATCATTTTATTAAGAAAAGTTAAACTGAGACACACTCTTACAATAATGTCAGCTAACAAATATGTTTTTTTGGCGTTTCTGTTGTTAAATTTTAATGAAATGCAGGGTTTCCGCCCGCTGCGTGCACACGTATCATCAGACGTAGCGAAACAAATTTTTAAATCCAGCTCATTTCACAATTACGTTCATTTATTAAGGAAAAGTTCAGCTCAGACACATATTTGCTATAATTTTTAATCAAACAAATAATTGTTTTTAAAGGTGCAGTCTGCAGTTTCTGTAGTGCAGTCTGTAACTTTTCTAACAATATATTTTTAACATATTTCTTCACTCTGTCACTATCTCCTGACAGACTGATGTTAGACAAAGTAATCTTTGAAAAAACTATAGTCCCCTTGCTTCTCCAGGTGTTACTAAAAGCATTTCTAAAAAGCCACAGTGACCCGCCATTAACCAGCCAATAAAAACAGAGTTTTTAACCAGCCAATAAAAACAGAGCTTGAATTTGAATTTCAGCGAGAGCAAGGGGGAGCAGAGCCATATATGGCTCTGAGGGGGAGGGATCAGAATGCTTTCCCTGTTGAAAATTTAAGTGCTGCGTTCTACAGAAACTGCAGACTGCACCTTTAAGTATTAATCTTCTTAAAGCCTTGCTGTGCGCTCCTGTGGCAGACATTTGCAGCAGAGCTAAACACTCGGACCACATTTCCGGGTTGTCTCAGCAGTGGGTGACGCGTTACGTCAGCAGTGACGTAGGTGCGACTTATATAAAGGTGCGACTTATAGTCCAGAAAATACTGTAAGTTTGTTTTTAATTAGAATCTTACAGTTTCTAGAATATCCTGTTCGTTTACATAACTTGTATAAATGCTAATTTGTAGTTTTTAGAAATTGCAACAAGTTTTAAGAGTCTGGAAGACATAGACAGTTTTCCTTATATTGTTTTCTTTTTCTAGACTTATCCAGACATGGAAAACACAAATTAATTTCCACACTTTTCAGGATTAAATAGGAACCCCGTCTGAAGGAATCTTACTTTCCGTCTAAACATAAGACCAGTAAGAGGTGATCTAAACAGATCAGTTTGGGTTTAACAGGCTTAAGATTTGTTCTAGTGGTGGGTAGAGCGATTTCTGCAAGATTTTTAAAAAAATCTGTAACTTCCTTTAAATATGAGGCTGCCCCCACATTTTGCTACATCTGAACTCCATTTTAATCCAGTGTATTTACACCAGATTGAGTCATCGTAACACTTTGGGTGAAGCTTACAAAATAAGCTTATCACCAGTCGCTGCTTTCCATTGTTTGAGGAAACTGGAAAGTACCGGTAAATGACTACTTCCTGAGAATAACTCTGGTGGTTTATTAACAGCTAAATGTTTTCAGAATACTAATGAAACTTGACCAGTTTTAGAACACTCAAATGGGTTGTTTTGCTTCTGTAAACTGGATCAGATTCGGCATAAAATCTGATTAATAAGACATGAACACCTCTTACAGTCAAGTTCCTGTTCAAACTACTTCATCCATTCACTAATGCCTTTAATCAGATGTGAGTAAATGTTTGTTATGTTTGTTCATGTGTAATCTAAATCATTATTGTTCCCTTTGCTTGGAGCGATAAGGCGTGAACAGATTTCTACCTTTGCAGGCTCCACACCAGGTCTTGTGGATGATGGCCATGAGCGGCAGCCCGCTATAGACGCAGCAACAGAGGAATGCATGTCAGAGACAAAACATAGATGAAACAAACTGATACCACCTATTGCACCAAAAAAAAGTATTTGTCTTGTTTCAGCTCACCTGGCTTCAGCTTCTTTCTTGCCATCTTCCAGCGTCCTCCAGTGGATATTATCTCCAAATCCTGCAGGAGAACAAATAGAAAGCATCAGCTTTGCGTAACCGGTTTTATATTTCCCCACAACAGGGCGAACCTGCCCTAAATACAGAATGAATACAAAGGACGGTCATAAAACTATACCAGGAACCACTTTATGGCATTTGTGTAGATGTTTTAATGATGAGGCTGAGTTAGTCATGTTAAAATAATCTAACATAAACTGTAACCATTACTGTATGTTTTGGGATCAGAGACACCAAAGTGTCCAAGACTTTATGATGTTATGCTTTCTAAACCATTGAGAAAAGTATACTGTACAGAGAAGAGGGAAATTAACCAAGTGTGATAGAACAAACAAAACAGATGATTTTCTATGTTTTTAATCTTCCAGGAACAAAATACATAACAGAGTTCACAACAAAACATGAAAATAACTGTCAAATAGTGTGTAGTGGAGGTGTGTTTTGTGGTCTAATGGATTTTTAATAACTTTTTTCATCTCAAAACTACCAAATACTGTACTGTACTGTACTGTAAAAGTCCCCCCTGGGAAGATCACAATTAAACATGCTTCTGTAAAAGTGACGGAAGTTATATTACTGTTATCAGGTGAACCGGAAAAACTGGATTTTAACCATGGCATCTTTGTTAACACACCTGTTCAATCATCAAGGACTCAACGTGATCCAGGATGTTCACACAAAGACCAGCACTTTCAATCAGGCTACATACACACAAATATTTTAAAACTCTAAATATAAACTCACCTCTCCCACTGGAGGCCTCCACGACCTCTAGAAAACCCGACAAAGACAATAAAACCTGAAACAACGAAAAAAATGCGATATTTGCTATTGACGTTTGCATTTTAATTGTCTTTCTTTACCCACAACTGCAGCTAGCGGGTAACGGCTAACGGTCGATAACCAAAGACCCGGATGTGCAACTGCAAGCCTTTCACAGTAAAAGTCGTTCAACGTCTCACGACTTCCGTTACAGCTGAGTTTTTTTTTTAGGCGTGTTCACGTGACATCACATCCACACAACCGCGTGCTCGTCGACGCTGAGTCAGATCAAGTCAGACAAGAAAATATAGGTGTAAAACCGGAAATCGATGCAAAGTCACAAGTTTAAAAGTCCGAATTGATTGTGAAAATATAAATTAAGCCTGTGTGTGTACTGTATTTTTATTATAATATAATTAGAAATTTAACATATGGGTTTATAAAGCTTACAAAAAGGTAAAGGTGTTGCGGGGAAAATAAAATGAGTTATGGCTTTTTTATTCTGAAAATCAAACCCGGAAGTTTAATTTGTTGAGCCGGATTTAACTAACACTCACTGCTCCGTCTGTAGCAAGAACTGTTCAGCGGACTGATAATCTCTAATCACAGGTAAATATACCATTTAATTTTGTTTTAAACAGCCCAGTGGATTATTTTAAAGGCTTACATTTTGGTGTAGCCAAGAACCAAATTAAATTAATTTAACGGCATCATTTTAACCAGTTAAGCTAGCTAGCATTAGCAAAGTCCGTCGCTCACTTTGCATGCTTAGCTAGCTTTAATATTAGACAGGTGTTATTTTAAAATAACGTAGTCTGTAATTTCGTCTGTCTTGATTTTTCTTGTGCTCTATGACATTAGTAACCTACATAAAGCTGTCAAAAAGCGTGTTTTGTGTCACAAATGGTTACTTATTGTAGCTATTGCTCAACACTCGACTACAGTAGTCAACTCCATCCATGTCTTGTTGTTTGAGCTGTTTGAACGGAATGGGAATGTATTTAATAAAGTTTATTTTCATTTTATTAAACCAGCAGAACACTATGAATCAAGAGAAGCTCGCCAAACTTCAGGCTCAGGTCCGGATAGGAGGAAAGGTACCGTCCACTTCTTGACATACTGTACTGTATCTCCTTTTCTGTAGCTGTTGTGATGAAAAATATCCAGGTATTACATTTAGATCCTGTCTTTGGCTCAGCTCATTTTATGAAGTTTAAAGGCATTTTGAACATGGTCATACCTTTTCTCCTGACCTCAGCAGTCCCTTTATCAGCTATAATACTGGCTGGCCCCTTCTTCTGTGGCCCCCAGTGGCTTTGTTCATATTCACTGTGAGAGCTTCAGACACACACTAGGTGGCAATATTTGTTATTTTTGTTGGGAAAGTCATTGTTTTACAGGACAGCACTATTATCTTTAGTTGCTGTATGTGTCCCAACAGAAGCAAAAGTATAATGATCTGCTACTTTTGTGCCAGCCTGTGCGGGTTTAGGGTTTTTCAGCAGTGCCCCTTTTATACTAATTTACAATGTTTTGTCACTTATCATTCTGCAAAAGTGTGTGAGGAAATTCAGGCAATAATTAACACAAAAGAGCACACAATATTTTGTAATTCTACTTTATATTGCTTTCACCAGTAATGGAATTTCTCTTACAAAAGATTTTGACATTTTGGGAAAATGTATACAGTATCTGGATTCTTTCTCTTTGTACTATGATATTTAAGCAGCTATGACCAGTTTGATGGATCAGGAACAGATTCACGAAAAGTCTAACCATGTCATAGGTTTTACCTACATCAGAGGAAAATCCTTGGTCTAAACCTTTAGCTTGTAAAGGGTAATACAAGTTAATGTCACAGCTTAGAGTTTATAACAGAAGTAAATGTGTTGAAAAGGAGTTAATAAGAATAATACTGTATGTGTACAGTATTTAGATGAAGAATATCTATTTGAGCTATGTTTTATTTACCGTAGTCTTTTTCCATCTTACAAAAGTAACTTTCAAGCTTACATTATTAAAACACTTTGGAAAAAGATTTTTTGCGTTGACTAGTACAAACCGGATTCCAAAAAAGTTGGGACACTAAACAAATTGTGAATAAAAACTGAATGCAATGATGTGGAGGTGCCAACATCTAATTTATTCTGAATAGAACACAGATCACAGATCAAAAGTTTAAACTGAGAGAATGTATCATTTTAAGGAAAAATATGTTGTTTCAAAATTTCATGGCGTCAACAAATCCCAAAAAAGTTGGGACAAGTCCATTTTTACCACTGTGTGGCATCCCCCCTTCTTCTTACAACACTCAACAGACGTCTGGGGACAGAGGAGACCAGTTTCTCAAGTTTAGAAATAGGAATGCTCTCCCATTCATGTCTAATACAGGCCTCTAACTGTTCAATCGTCTTGGGCCTTCTTTGTCGCACCTTCCTCTTTATGATGCGCCAAATGTTCTCTATAGGTGAAAGATCTGGACTGCAGGCTGGACATTTCAGTACCCGGATCCTTCTCCTACGTAGCCATGATGTTGTGATTGCTGCAGAATGTGGTCTGGCATTATCTTGTTGAAAAATGCAGGGTCTTCCCTGAAAGAGATGACGTCTAGATGGGAGCATATGTTGTTCTAGAACCTGAACATAGTTCTCTGCATTAAAGGTGAAGTCTGCAGTTTCTGTAGAACATCAGCACTTAGAAAAAATTTCAACAAGCAAAGCATTCTGATCCCTCCCCCTCAGAGCCATATATGGCTCTGCCCCCTTGTGGTCTGTTAAAATTCAAATTCAAGCTCTGTTTTTATTGGCTGATTCAAATTCAAGCTCGGTTTTTATTGGCTGGTTACAAACTTTGTTTTTATTGGCTGGAAAATGGCGGGTCACTTTTTCTTTTTAGAAATGCTTATTTACCACCTGGAGAAGCAAGGGGACAATATTTTTTTTTAGTTTTTTTCAGAGATTACTTCTCTAACATCAATCTAGTGACAGAGTGAAGAAATATGTTAAAAATTTATTGTTAGAAAAGTTACATATAGTAGCTTTAATGGTGCCTTTCCAGACATGCAAGCTGCCCATGCCACAAGCGCTCATGCAACCCCATACCATCAGTGATGCAGGCTTCTGAACAGAGCGTTGATAACAACTTGGGCTATCCTTGTCCTCTCTGGTCCGGATGACATGGCGTCCCAGTGTTCCATAAAGAACTTCAAATCGTGACTCATCTGACCACAGAACAGTCTTCCATTTTGCCACACTCCATTTTAAATGACCCCTGGCCCAGTGCAAACGTCTGAGCTTGTGGAGCTTGCTTAGAAATGGCTTCCTCTTTGCACTGTAGAGTTTCAGCTGGCAACGGCAGATGGCACGGTGGAATGTCAGATTTATTTAAAGCAGAGATTACCGGTACATTAAAGCAAACAAATCTATGCCTTTTGTTTTCACCATTTCTTGTTTTATAAACATAATAGTAAACATGTTAAGTGAACTTCCTAACTACTGTCTGAACTTAACATGACAGTTAATAAATATAAAAAAAATAGATACAAAAAAAAATTACTGTTTGAAGTTCAAACAGTTTGGTCAGTGATCCCTGTCGGCTGATACTTTGCTTACTTGAAGTTGAAGCACTGGTTGTTGTCATTCTAGTCATGCAACCATCGTAAATGTCTTTGTGGTGTTTTTTTTTTAAAGTGTTGATAAAGATTTGTGTCATGTGACCAGTCAAATTGCAGCCTTCGCGATTAGAAAATCTAATTTTATCATATTGCGATATTATTGCAAATGCAATTAATTATTCAGCCCTACTAATTAGTGTTAATTGGTCTTCCAGCTGTTCATTATATGCTCAATTTCCTTTTTCCAGCCACTTATTGCTACTTGTCCCAACTTGTTTGGGATTTGTTGACACTGTGAAATTTTGAATCAACATATTTTTCCTTTAAAATGTTACATTTACTCAGATTAAACTTTTGATCTGTCATCTATGTTCTATTACGAATGAAATATTGACATTTGCCATCTCCACGTCATTGCATTCAGTTTTTATTCACAATTTATTTAGAGTTCCAACTTTTTTGGAATCCGGTTTGTAGTAATCACTTCCTTTTTTGAAAACATTATTTTGCTTACAAGTAGAATTTACTTTTTCTTTCATAATAATGATGTCAGAGATGTACCGGGTACCCTTTTTAAATTGCTGTTGGTAAAGTAATTGTTGAGTTACTGAAATGTAGTAACTACCATATATATAAAATAATTTCAAAGAAACGGGGAAGAGTTGGAGGTGATGTCATCTTGAAACTTATGAGAAATGTGTAAGTTTTTTACTTCTAATGAATGTATTGCACATACCATACCATTTTATTTATAAAGCACTTTAAACGGGAACAAGTCCAAACCAAAGTGCTGAACAAACTAATTAAGGCGAGTTTCTGGAACTCTTAAAAGTACCCGGTCCTCTGACCTCAAAGCACGTGGAGGGACATATGGGTGTATCAGATCTGAGAGATAGGCGGGGGCGAGACTGTTCAGAGATGAGCTGTTTATGATTTTAGTTCAGCTACATCCAGAATTCAGATCAGTTCTGTGCCAGTTAATATGTTTGCATTGAAAGAAAATAAAATATTAGACAAATTTGTCGCAGTCTTAAACATTTATTTAAACTGATACCAATAAAAATCCAAAATATACTCAAAAAATGGCAGATAAAGCTTCAGTAGTATGATATAAATTCAAAAATTGCAACAACAATAGAGTATAAAGTATGATCCTGCGTTTGAATTTTTCATTCATTCTACCTTTTATTAGGTTAATCCCATTGAGCCTCGAGGACTCATTTACGAGAGAGACCTGTTTATTGTTTGATGTCCTGTTTCATTAAGCTGTCCTATTTTATTTATTTATTTATTTATTTTGGGCACCTGTTCTCCGTTTAGGGGACTGCACGCAGGAAGAAAAAGGTTGTTCACAAAACAGCAACAGCTGATGACAAAAAACTGCAGAGCTCGCTGAAGAAACTATCGGTGAACAACATCGCAGGCATAGAAGAGGTGAGTTCTCTGAGGAGTGTCACGGCGTGTTTTTGCCGTTTTATTTTTGTTGTAGAATCTGAATCATTTATCAGGATTGTAGACTTTGAAAGCCCCAAACGCATCATTTGATTTATTTTTAGAGCACTTTCAGCAAACACACGTAACACAAAGATGCAAGTAAAAAGGGATGTAAACTTGATACATTGTTCATGGCTCAGTTTCCTGTTTATATTTACAGTGAATAATTTTTATTGATGTACTGCAAAGCACATCGAACATTTCTATTTTTAAACTCATAATGCCCATGGCCTAACAGTTGCTTTTAATTATTTAAATGTTGATGAATCCGTACATGTTCTTTTGTGTCATGAAACCCCTGAATGTCCTTTTACATGCAACTCCTGAAGTAGTTTATTGTTTACATACATACATACGGGGCGGCCGTGGTGTAGTGGTAATGGCAGTCGACCCCTGATCGGAAGGTTGGAGGTTCGAATCCCGCATCCGCCCACCATGTGTCGTTGTGTCCCTGGGCAAGACACTTAACCCCGAGTTGCTCCCGGTAGGACTGGATGGCGCCTTGCAAGGCAGGCTACCACTACCAGTGTATGAATGTCTGAATGAATGGGTGGATGGCTGGTATTGTAAAGCGCTTTGGGGCTCCTCACAGGGGGCTGGAAAGCGCTATATAAATAAGCTCCATTTACCATTTACCATTTACATCAATACGTTGAAATGTTTTTTTTTAGGTAAATATGATAAAAGATGACGGGACGGTGATTCACTTCAACAACCCCAAAGTTCAAGCGTCTCTGTCTGCCAACACCTTCGCCATCACGGGCCACGCCGAGACCAAACAGCTGACCGAGATGCTGCCGGGCATCCTGAGCCAGCTGGGAGCCGACAGCCTCAGCAGCCTGCGCAGGCTGGCGGAGCAGTTCCCACGGCAATGTGAGCACGCACACGAGGCCCAAACACACTCGTTAAATGTTTTAACAATCTGAGCTTAAATCAGGAGGTTTGTGGTGATTCTAGGTTTGTCATTTCAGGTTAAATTTCTCTGTGAGAGGTTGACAGTAAGCAGTCTGACGCTGTTGTTTGGTAACAGTAAAAAGTCGTTGTTATTTTAAGGCAGGTTGACTCTTTTTTTCTTGTCCATTGGAAGAGCTTCTTCCTGGAGCTTTAAGCTTTAACAGAAACAATATTTAGACAAGTCTTACCGAACTAGAAAATCTGTGGGATGTAAATTTGATCTGTGCCAGACTGAAGGATTGCCGAAGCTCCTTTGAGGTTAACAGCTCTGTCCGGGGTTCGAACGGTGATAACACTTTTAAGTTCACAAGATGACATCTAATACACATAAAAAGACGTCCACGAACATTAAAAAGAAAAACAAAAGACACTTCTTAACAAAAGATGTTGATTGAATAGTTTTATCCACAGTTGTTTGGTTTATCAAAGAGACCACAAAAACAAACTAAGTAAAGTTTCAGGTTTAAAGTCGCTCAAACATCTTTTCTTTTAAATATACAGTGAACCTGTACAGTAGTCCCTCGTTTATCGTGGGGGATCCGTACCTTGAAGCCCCGCGATAAGTGACAAACTGCGATGTAGGGATAGTAGTACAAGTAAACGCGATAAGTGACAAACTGCGATGTAGGGATAGTAGTACAAGTAAAAAGTAATAGTTTATTTTAGTGTGTGTATATTATATATATACTGTATATATATATATATACACGTGTTTTAAACCCTTCCCACACTTGCAATATTCTAAACAATGTTTCTAAACTCTCTAAAAGAGCACAGAATGTCATGATTTCCCTCTCTCTGCCTCCTCTGCTCTCAGCCACCTGCAAGCGTGCTTGGCCACGCCCATTTCTCCGCTCTGCACAGGGAACAGCTGATCAGCTGCAGCAGGAAGTTTATCCTGCAGTATGGGCTGCGCAGAGGTTCAGGGGGTGCTAAATAATTTAAAATAAAAACTCCATGCCGATCGTGCAGCTCATCCATTAATCAGCCAATTGTGTGTCACGTCCAATCTTATTTTGAAAAATCACAATAGAGCGAGTCCGCGAAAAATGAACCACGAAGTAGTTTAATGAACAAACCAGCACCTCATTGTCACTTAATGGGCTGGAGGAACTTTAAACGAGCGTTGTGGCACAGCTGACCCAAAATTGATATTATTTCTGAAATGTTTTGTGCTTTTTGCACAAACGGCTGTTGATGTTACGTGTGAGTTGGACCCGTTCGTCCTGTGTGTCGTTTAGGCTGTTGTCACTTTTGACTTGTTTATCCACTCAACCAGATTCTCCCGTTTAAGGCGTCGGCTTCTTTCGCTCCATCTGTCCTTAAGAATCTCTCGTCTTCAGGATGTAGGTGGACGGCTAAGTCTTGTCCCGAGGAGCGGGTTTTTCTCTGGTTTGCTCTTTCAAATTTTTTATTTATTTTATTGTTATTATTTTTGTTCCTCTACATAAAGGACCGAACAGTCCATTCTGCATTGGACTGCATCGAGCCAACATGGATGTCAGATGATCCTCAGTTTTTCAGAAACTCTTTTCACTTTAACCTGTTACTCTAGTCGTCCTAAAGCTTAGCAGTTATTTAAATTTAATAAAACAGTGAAGAAATTATTCCTTTGCTGAAGTTAAAACTTGTTCCTTTCTTGAAAATGGCCTCACCGTTTCTGTTTACCGTACTTTCCGCCCGATAAGTCGCATCAGTCCAATTATGTCCAATAAAGTGGAAAAATCCATAAACGTGTTGCACCGCCGTATACGTTGCATCTATTATGTGTCACCGCTGACGCGTCGCGTATGTTACGCGTCAGCGGTGACAACCCGTAAATGGCCGCAGGAGCGTGCACGGTAGGACTTGAACAAAATTAACACTTAAAAACAATTATTTGTTTGTTGAAAATTATAGCAAAGATGTGTCTGAGCTTAACTTTTCCTTAATAAATGCACGTACCGGTCAAATCAGCTGAATTAAAAAAAATAGTTTCGCTACGTCGGTGCTGCGAAGCGTGCATGCGCAGCGAGCGGTTACGCTTCATTTCTTTAAAATTTTAACAAGATATACAGTACACCTTAAAAAATATATATGTTTGCTGACATTATAGCAAAAGTGTTTCTGAGCTTAACTTTTCCTTTAAAAATTAACGTATTGTTCAAATCAACTGGATTTAAATTGTTTTGCTTTGACGGTCTTCCAAAAGTGTGTGCGCGCTGCGAAAATAATTTATAAATAAATCGTATTTTAGCTCAAACATCTCCTACAGCTAATAGGTTGTAAATGTCCATCCAGTGATTACTTTCTGTAAGTTTAATCAAAATGTATCCTGTGGTTCTTGACCTATTTTGCATTGCTAACAGTAAAACACTGAGCTAACAGTAGTTCATACCTCCAGGAGGTCGTGCTGCCACAGAGTGAGTCCGACCAGATGAGTCTGCTGTCGGACACATGAGCTGGGAACAGTCGGTGGACCCTAGCGGCCAAAAGTGGTACTGCTCTATTTTTTTTGTCAGAATGAATGGAAACGGTCATATCTCAGCCAGAAATTGGTCTATAAATATGGGGGAAAATCCCTAAATATGTTGCTTCGCCCTATAGGTCGCAGGGCATGCAAATTAGGCAAAAAGGTGCAACTTATAGGCCAGAAAATACGGTACATCTTCCAGCAACTTTTCAGCAGGTGTCTTCTGATCTGGGATGCTTAAACCTTAATCTGAATAATTTAACATGTCAATTTAAATTCATTTAAATAAGAAATGGTAACTGTGTTCAGGTCCAGCTTCATGTGGATTGCTCTTTGATTTAATTAGTTTTGATGACACTTTGATTGCTTATTTTTGAAGAATACCGGTACTTGAGGGTTAAAAGAAAAGAAAACTGCACGGAGTTCAAGTTTATGAAATTTTTATTAATTTTCTAAGCGGAAACCCCCACTGGTCCACGAGTGACTCGGATGACCTGCTGCTCTTTGTTAAAGTGGCTTGAAGCAAACTGAATATTTTGCATGTTTACACACTCGCAGACTCTTTATTTTTGTGTGTGTGACAGGTTGGTTTTGTTTTCGAATCACCGTATGGAAAAGTACTGGGACTTTGTTTATGAGCTTTTGGCCACATCCAACGATTTTTACACCATAAAACATAATTAAAATGTAAAATAAGACAATTACAGTATATTTTGATTTTACCACACAGCTTTCTATAAGAAAAGGAAAATTTTGTGCATCACATAAAAATTTAACAAAATAAAACAGTTTTTCAGTTTGACAGAGGAACACGTTCATGGATCGAACTACCAGAATATAAAAGAGGCTCTGACAGTTCTTCTGTTTTCAATTTGGCTCAAAGAAAATCATACTCATTCATGAAATGGGCTGATTTTAACTGCGTAACTTATAGAATCTATGTTTGCTTGGTTTGTTTTTATGGATTGTTGTATTTGTTTTGTGCACCTGTTTTAAAAACTGTTTTTGTTTTTATCTGCTCAGGAGAACGGATGAAATTTAGCTGATGTGCTAATTCTAGCGCATTCAGTATTTGTGGAATATTGATTAATGATTAATTTATTGATAAATAAATAACATAAAAGAAAGATAATATAGAAATGAAGACATTTTGATTTGGGGGTTTGTTTCCGCAGCAATGGACCTGAAAGCTGTCAAAGAGGAACACGCAGAAGAAGAGGACGACGACGTACCAGGTAGAGACGTCATCGTTGTGCTGATTGCATTCAAAATAACACGATGGGGCACAAATATTTTACTGCCTTTAAATGCGTAAAGGATATGAAAAATATGAAAGTAAATTAGCAGATAATTAAAATTAAAACACTTATCATTATAAAACAAACTCTGATTTTCAGCACAAAGTTCTGATTTGTTTTATTTTTCTGCCTCACAGATCTCGTGGAGAACTTTGACGAAGCCTCAAAAAACGAAGCAAACTGATCGAGTTCCCTTCCCCGGTTAAACATTTTTCTATTATTCTGCTTTTTATGTTTTGTGGACTCACAAATATTTTCTCTGATGGGGAAACGGTAATGAAAGGTGCAACGCGTCTCCTCCTGGGATGTTTACTCTGATGCAGCGCCTCAACACGCTCCGAATGCTGTGAACGTCTTAGCGCCCAAAGGACTTCAGTTACGTTAGAAATATGCTTAATTAGCTAAACACAGCTGGTATTTAAGAGATTCCTTTTAAAAATGACAATTAAATGTAGTGAATTATGTAATTAGCATTATAATGGTAAATCGGAATTTAATAAAATGAGTTTGTGCAACAGATGTTTCTTCATGGATTTGTTTTGAAGCTGTAATTTACTTGTCAAGAACTTGGTATTTCTTTATTAGGTACACTTTTGTGCAGTTATGAATACTTGTGAAGTCTTTATAAATAGGAAGTATTTGAAAATCATGCTTGTTTCACACGAAGAAAAAGAATGTTAAGCCTTAAAAACGTCAGAGTGCACCTTCTGTGTCTGAATTAACAGCTTTCGTTTTTTTAACAGCGGTCTGAACGCCAAATTAAATAATGCACGAATCAGTTAGCAATGTTAGAAAATATAACAGTGTATTTAAATCACATTATAGGAACTAAATAGATGTTCTCTAATATGTATTAACGTCCTAAGTTTAGACTTTAAAATGACATCTGCTCATTGCTGAAGTTGAGATTTGTGTACAAATGAGTCCATAAAGACAACAGCTATGATCCTCATAACTAAAACATAATCTGCCTTTACTTAAAAGTTTTGTAGCAGGTATGCCTTTGGAAATAATCCTTTGGCTTATTGTCATTATTTCCTTTGAAACGGACTTGTTCTTACTGGCATAAACAAATCATTTGTTGTGTTTGGCACCATTGCAAAGTGTGTGGATTTTTCTGTTTAAACATGCAGCAAAAAAATTCTAGATGATGTCCCTCCACACGCAAAAAAAAAAAAAGTTATCAAACGGGCACACCTAATGAAAACTATTGTCACCTGGCTGGGTGATAAATTGCCAAATGTTAACAAACCATGGATCATTTTGAAGCTTTTCAAATGAAGAAAAAACAAGTAAGCCACATTGTGACTAAATTTGCCTGCATGGGTCACAAAAAATATCTAAAGTACAGTAGGCCTACCGGTAGTTATAAAAGGCATCTTTATGTGCAGTTGATCTGCTTGTTTTTAGTTTTATCATACCAGAATACTTATGGTAGTAAAAAATATGCTGTCCAATTGACATTTAGAAAAATATTTGATTATTTATTTTATCTTTTTTAACAACTGAACTGTACTCAAATCAAGTGGCTTGTCACAGAGATGCAAGGCAGCATGAACTGCTTGAGCGGCTCTTCCGCCGCTGTCCTCACCGGACACGGCTGTGACAAGGTGACCGAAGAAGAGTCGTTCCAGCTCCCGGTCTGCGGTGAGCGAGATCCGGACGGAGCCGTGGACCCGCCCCGGGGCTCGACTCGTCACATTCCGCCCGGACTGAGTCAACATGTCCCTTCTGCTGCAGCGGCTGGAGCTACAAGAGCTGGAGAGAAGTCCGAGCTGCGTCAAGTTCTGCACGCGACTGGAGCAAAACCGGAAACCATGAGGGGGCACCTAGAAAATAAAAGCACAAGTGACCCCTGCCCACAGATAACTGCTGAGATCTTGTCATTTAAATAAAGCATATCCTATTTTTATTTGCAAAGAATAGAGCATGTGCAATAACCTTTGGTTTGTTGTGATGTTTCAATTCTTCTATTATCTACCTGCTTCTTCCTTTTCGGGTCACCAGTATGCCATTTATGAAATTGTAGTTACTGCTGCCTTCTCTCCCCCACTTTCCATTTTTGTCAACATGAATATTGGTTTAGTTTTTAATTTGAAGTTATACACAGCAACAGAGCAAACAATTTAAATATGTATCCCTTAACCTTTTGAGGAACTATAATA
>JBBPBX010014811.1:0-10874 GCA_038048925.1 Garcialebias charrua | reverse complement strand
TGATGCGTTGCAGTCTCTCCCGCGGGGACCACGACTCCCGGGCGATCTGTCGCTGCCACGACGCCCCCCAACCCGTGGTGGACGCGTCGGTAGAGAAAACGTCCCGACAAGCCGGCAGCAAGCCCAGTAGAACCCCCATGGTCATTAACGTTGCGTCCCGCCACTGGGCCAGTGACGCGAGGCATGGAGGGGACACCGGCAATTTCTTACGTCGGTGATGCGCAAAACCTCAGGCCGATGAGCCACATCTGCAGAGACCACAGAGACAACAGCCCCAGGGGTACCACTGAAACTGCCACAGTCAGCTTGCCCAACAGACGAAGGTAAGCAATGAAGGCGGGTGCACAACTGGGAAGAAAGGAGGGTAGCATTTGGAGAATGCCCTCGACACGCTGAGGTGATGGGCGAGCGGTCATAGTGAGGGAGTTCAACGTGACCCAGAGAAACGCGACCACCCGAGACGGAACCAAGGTGGACTTCTGCCAATTCACGCACAGCCCCAAAAGGTCTATGTGACGGAGCAGGGTGCGTGTGTCCACCG
The DNA here is from genome assembly GCA_038048925.1 of Garcialebias charrua. Classification (NCBI taxonomy): domain Eukaryota; kingdom Metazoa; phylum Chordata; class Actinopteri; order Cyprinodontiformes; family Rivulidae; genus Garcialebias; species Garcialebias charrua. The sequence goes on along the minus strand of JBBPBX010014811.1, from coordinate 10,333 downwards.
CCGCCTGAATTTCTGTGGGCGCACAGACGAGCCAGTCATCCAAGTAGGGTAGGATCATCATCCCTACGGCTTGCAGGGGACGCAGGGCCGCAGCCATGTACCGCGTGAACACACGTGGAAACAGAGAGAGACTGAAAGGAAGAACCCTGAACTGAAAATGCTTGCCCTGAAAGGCGAAGCGGAGAAAGCGCCAATGGCAGGGTGCAATTGGGACATGAAATTAGGCGTCCTTCAAGTCGACCAAGGTGAACCAGTCGCCCGAGGATACCGTCTGAAGCATATCCTTGATGTGTAGCATGTGGAAAGGGATAACCTTTAAAAACACGTCGAGACCCCTCAAGTCTAAAATCGGGCGGAGTCCGCCAGTCTTTTTTGGGACTAAAAAATACCTTGAATAAAAGCCCCCTGGATCCCGCATGGGGTCGACAGGCACTATAGCGCCCTTGGCCAGTAAGGCGTCTATCTCGTGGGTTAGAGCCTGAACTTTCACCTGGTCGCGAATCATGGTCATCCGGACCTGACCAAGGACAGGAGGGCGGCGGTGGAGTAACACCGAGTCAGTGTAGACACCACCCATGAGTCGGGAACGAGGGCAGTCCAACGACTGAGCTGGTCCGGGGTAAAGTGTCCCACCGCCAACCCGGTATCATCTCCGAACCCCTTGCCCTTAAGAGGGCGGGAGGGCTGTCGGGTGGAGCGCCCAGGCCGATAAGCAACGCGAGCTCGACCACTGGGGACATCCCACTGGCCAGGGGAAGGCCCCGCAGCAGGCCGTCACCGCCCGATGGAGTGTGCAAGCGGTGCTGGATAAGCGTGAAAAAGATGCGGAGGCAATCCCAGCACGATGTTGTAATCGCCTGCGATGAAGGTCGGCTAGCTGTTGCCTGGTATGGGAAGCTTGGGCCGACCGCTCCAGAGCTGCAAGAGCAGCAGAGCCAAACAACTCCCCAAGGACCAACGAAAGACTCAACAAAGTCCTCTTCCAAGCCTCCGTAAAGAGGGACTACGCCAATCAGACCTGGCGCCGTGCCTGGACAAGGGTGGACAGAACATGACCAGTTTCCCTCGACAGAAGAGCAAACATATGAAGGGATGCGTCCATCAAACCGCGGGTGGGCGCATCAATTTCCAAGCCCCCCAGAGACGCAAAGTCCCAGTAACAGATGCGACAAGGAATCGCTGAGTCGCCCCAACCGAGCCCCCGAGTCATAAGCTCTACAGAGCAGACCATCAATCACCCGACACGGAGGCCGAGAACACCTAGCATTAGCTCCCAAGGCCTCATCTGGCGCTACGATGAGAGATGCTATGGCAGGTTCAACGGAAGGCATGTGACCGAAGCAAAGCGCGGGTCTATTCTGCACGGCCGCCAAAGCCCTACCATCAGAGGTCAACCGTGAAAAGGCCTTAGTGTCCGTCCAACAGGCATGAACCTCCTTCACATAGGGGGCAGAAGGGGGAACCAGAAAGGATTACCTAGAAGGAGGACGCCGAAAGAAAACACTCAAAGTATCAGGCTGGCACTGCGGAACGTCCAGGTGCAACCGAGCAAGTGCAATCCTCAAGGCGCCCACTACTGAACCTTCCTCTCCCGACTGAGAGCTGGAAGAGGCACGGGAGCTGGTCATCGATACATGCGAGCCAGACTCAGAAGGACCCCGAAAATCAGTACCAGACACTGCCAGTGACAGAACGTCATCGCCTGGAACAGAAAGTCCCGAACTCATGCCCTGCCCCGGGTCAAGGTCTCCCGTCAAACCAGAGTCACCCTCATCCCTAAGGGACTCGAGCAGTACTTTCACTCACTCCAACTCAGTAGTGAGATGGGCTACTTGCCCAGAGAGACACGCCGAATCCCTGGCGCTCTTCTTGGTCTACTTACGTGGAGGTCCCATAGCCCCAGGAACCACACGCTCCATAGGCATGCCAGCACCCGGAAAGGCAGCCAAACGATCGGCACGTAGGGACAAGGGCAGAAAAATACAATCAGGGCAGGCCGCATCAGTCAAGGCCTCCCTGAGGTGATCCGGCCCCAAACAAGCGGGACACATCTCATGACCATCCCCCAACTGGAGAGGGGTCAAACAAACCCTGCAGACCGGTGCGTCCATCATCTCACGCTACAGAACAGGGTCAGGTTGAGCCAAGACGCCATTCTTGACACCAGTCGATGAGCGAACGGGACAGGAACCAGGTCGAGTAGACAACGCCAAGGTCAGGTCGAGCTGAAATGCCACTCGTGACACTAGCGAACAAGTGAACGGGTCAGGGAACCAGTGAAGCAAAGAACGCCACCAGGAGTTCCTGAGTAGCCCACAGGACGGAAGTAAACTGAATGAGGCAAGCCGAACACAGCTGCACAACAGTATCAAGCCTGAAAAACGGCTGAAATGAAATAAGCAGAAGCAGGCCAGAGAACGGCTGCAATTTAGAAAACAGCTGCAATTAATAAGCAGAAGCAGGCCTAAAAAACGGCTGCAATGAAACAAATCAGAAGCAGGCCGGAACGACTGTAATCAATAATCAGAGGCAGGCCCAACGACTGCAATTAATAATCAGAAGCAGGCCTAAACGGCTGCAAGCAAACAATTCAGAAGCAGGCCTGAGAACGGCTGCAATTAAATAACTCAGAAGCAGACCCAAGCGGCTGCAAGTAAACAATTCAAAAGCAGGCCTGAGAACGGCTGCAATTAAATAAATCAGACGCAGACCCAACGGCTGCAATGAAATAAATCAGACGCAGACCTAAACGGCTGCAATTAAACAAACCTGAAGCAGGCCCGAGAACGGCTGCAACAAACAACAACACAGGCGAGCCGAACACGGAGGCAGGCTAACGCCGTATTATCAACAGAAAAAATCGATGCGGAAGCGAATGCGCCACCGTCCCGTTGATTAAACAAGAAGGAAACAACTCACCAATTGAAGGTCAAAGTTGTAGTAAGGTAGAGCTTGCGCAGCCTCTGGAGGGTGAGAAAATCCCCACAGCTCCGACCGCAGTCTCGAGGCTAACAGCGACAAGCAAACAGTCTTACCACTTAAGCAACCTGCATGCGAGAAGATGAAAAGAGACTGGGCTACCGGTGTCACGTGCTTATGTAGACTCACCGGTATCCCCGGGGGTCACACCTGACCATGTTGGTATAATTTCCTCGACCTGCGCATGCGCAAGAGCAATATCCAGTGCTGTTAAGCACCGCCTCTGGCGGTCAGATGGGATGAAATAGAACTGATTTCATTCATTCTGATGGAAAACATTGAACACTACCATTTTCAGACACTAGAGGGCCCTCGACCTATGTGGCAAGCCAAGTGTCTCATTAATAGATAAAAGCAGCTATTAATGAGACACTTGGCTTGCCATACCAAGCCACCTTCATCTCGCGCCGGAACTCCTGTAGCAAACGTCGAATCAGCTGCATTTTGCTGTGTCGCCCAGACAAAACGCAGCTTATTTGACCGTCAAAGTGCATTTATTAAGGAAAATTTAAACTAAGATGCACCTTTACTATAACGTTGAGCAAGCAATTGTTTTTAGGTGGTTATCTTGTTAAATTTTGAAGAAATGCACAGTGAGTCGTCCCTCTGCTTACTTCCGCGAATCGGCTTTTGAAATGCAGCCGATTTAACCATCAAAGTGCATTTATTAAGGAAAAGTTAAACTGAGACATAATTTTGCGCAAACAATTGTTTTTAAGTGTTAATCTTGTTAAAATCTTGTCAAAGTTCTCCCGTGCATGCTCCCGCGGCCGCCATTTGGCAGCCAATCGACTTTTGGCACAACAACGACCCACATTTCTGGGTTGTCAGAGGTGACACATAAACGCAACACATCAGTGGTGATGCATAATAGATGCAACTCATTAGATTTTTCTCCACTTTATTAGACCATTTGGACTGATGCGACTTATACAGCGGTGCGACATGTACGACGGCAAGTATGGTAATAAGGACATTTTTTAAATCGATGCTTAGTACAACCCGTCAATATCGCAGCCCGTGTCATATTCATGTGTTTGTGTGATTACCGGGGTATATACTTTTTGGATATTAATGCTTGGCTTTCAATGAGCTGTGGAGACGAGTTGGACGAGTTCTCAGCAGAGGCAGGTTGAGTTGCTTCAGGGGGAACATCTGGACCTTCAGATACTGTTGTCAGTTCTGCAACCTTTGAAGGACTCGGAAGAGAGTCCTTGAGGCAAGAAGCAAATGGTTGTGAAGACATTTTCAGTAAATGTTCCAGATACGGTCACAAAACATCTACAATCAGGCATTTGACAAAAACGTCACCTTCTGGCTGCAAGGGGGCTGGAGAGGCTTGTTCAGCTGGATCTGCACGCTGACAGGGGCAGGAGTTGGAGCAGGAGTCGGTGTTGGACTTAAAGTCTTGGAGGTGGGAGCAGGAGTTGGTGTTGGACTTAAAGTCCTTGAGGTGGGAGCAGGAGTCGGTGTTGGAGTCTTGGAGGTGGGAGCAGGAGTCGGCGTTTGACTTAAAGTCTTGGAGGTGGGAGCAGGAGTCGGCGTTTGACTTAAAGTCTTGGAGGTGGGAGCAGGAGTCGGTGTTGGACTTAAAGTCTTGGAGGTGGGAGCAGGAGTCGGTGTTGGACTTAAAGTCTTGGAGGTGGGAGCAGGAGTCGGTGTTGGACTTAAAGTCCTTGAGGTGGGAGCAGGAGTCGGTGTTGGACTTAAAGTCCTTGAGGTGGGAGCAGGAGTCGGTGTTGGACTTAAAGTCCTTGAGGTGGGAGCAGGAGTCGGTGTTGGACTTAAAGTCCTTGAGGTGGGAGCAGGAGTCGGTGTTGGACTTAAAGTCCTTGAGGTGGGAGCAGGAGTCGGTGTTGGACTTAAAGTCTTGAGGTGGGAGCAGGAGTCGGCGTTGGACTTAAAGTCTTGGAGGTGGGAGCAGGAGTCGGTGTTGGACTTAAAGTCCTTGAGGTGGGAGCAGGAGTCGGTGTTGGACTTAAATCCTTGGAGGTGGGAGCAGGAGTGGGATCAGGAGTGGGATCAGGAGTTGGTGTTGTCTTGGAGGTGGGAGCAGGAGTGGGATCAGGAGTCGGTGTTGTCTTGGAGGTGGGAGCAGGAGTCGGTGTTGGACTTAAAGTCTTTGAGGTGGGAGCAGGAGTGGGAACAGGAGTGGGAGCAGGAGTGGGAGCAGGAGTCAGTGTTGTCTTGGAAGTGGGAGCAGGAGTCGGTGTTGGACTTAAAGTCTTTGAGGTGGGAGCAGGAGTGGGAGCAGGAGTGGGAGCAGGAGTGGGAGCAGGAGTCGGTGTTGTCTTGGAGGTGGGAGCAGGAGTCAGTGTTGAACTTAAAGTCTTGGAGGTGGAGGAGACACTTCTTTTCCTCACACACTTGATGACGCCTTGTTCTTTTTTAAAGTTGTTAACAGTCTGTGTTACGAGATAAAAGGCAAAGCGAAGGCTGTCAGTTTATTTTTGCAGTGAACGAGTCTGGTGAGAAGATACACAACAGACGAGGTTCTGCCATAACAGTTTAAACATCTGCTAAATCACCTGTCTAAGAAATTTATTGGCTATCAGAGTATCTGGGGAGACGTTCGATTGGCCACACGTGGGGCAGACATGGTCCTCAGAATCCAACAAGGTCGTGCGGATACCTACACGAGACATATGCAGCACATTCTGATATTTTGTATAAAAACTGGTTTAACTGGTTCTGTAGTTTTGGACAGATGATCTGAATTGTGTCAGAAGCTCACATTCGTCACAGTAGCTGTTTCCACAGCAGGGTATGACCACAGCATCGCCCAGCAGGTCGTGACAGATCAGGCAGCGGAGTTCATCGGGGATGGGCTCCTCTTCAGCTTCAGGTTCAGGCACTGCTTGCGGGACAAAAGGAGGCTTCTCCTTCTTCCCAACAGCATATGCCTCCCTAAAGAACATAAAACAGAGCAAGCATCAGAAAATTACGTCACTTTTTTTTTAGTCCTACAAATAATTAAATGACAAATTGCCAAAAAAAAAAATCACCTATCATAGTCATCCATCTAAACTAGCATGACTCTCCTTATGTGACTAATAAAATAACGTAGCCTCATTATTTTATTTTGATTCACACTCACGCATCTATAGCAGGAATTGCGTAACGTCCAGAGTTGGTCAACATGACTCCTTTAATGTTGGGATCGTCCACTTCAACCATGAAGGAGCGAGGAATTCCCGTGCTCTTCTTGATCTTCGGAGGACCCTCAAAGTTTTTGTCCTGCTTCCAAACACATTTCTACTTTTACTGCAAGTCCTAGTGGCAGGACAGGATAAAACTAGGGATGCACAATATTATCAGCATGGTATTGGTATCGGACAATATTAGCATTAAAGTTAAATATCGGACATTCCATCAAAATAACAAAAAGACGCTGTTTTTGTATGATAACCCAGTGACAAGGATGCCTGCAGCGGCAGCTCAACGTGATGACGTCATGCGCGCCTTACTAATCTGATCATGGCGGAGAGGAAAATTCAAAATGTCTGTGGTTTAAGTTTTTTTTTGTTGAGGATGTCGTATTTCGATTTTTGGACTATGTTGAGTCTCAGTGTATTGTCTCCAGTCAGAGATATTTTCCGACATAGCCTTACCTGAGTTACAAGCCGTTATGTGCCAGGGCACATGTTTATTTTAGCACCAGTATGTTTTGTTTATGTTGGCTACCAACCTGGCCGCATTGTTAAATACACCTTTTTACAGCCTGATTTAGATCAGCCTTGATTAATGCACTCTATTGAGCCCGCCTATAAATAGGCTGGGTGCAGTGATCTGTTGCAGGGGTGTGGAGGTTTGTGCTTATTCACCTGCCCCTCGCCACTTGGTTGTCACTCCTGAGGGAGTGGTGTGTGTGGAGCAGGTGCGTGCTCATTTGCTTTTGGCTCTTGTGAACCTAGGAGCTTGTGTGTGAGTTGCCCATGCTTAGTAGTTTTTAGCTGTGCACTGGCTGTTGGATACCGTTTTAACGTGGGTTTTGACCTGGTGAGATCGGTAGTCCTGTTTTCGTCTTAACGTTACCTTAGCTGTGTGTTTAAACAGGTAGTTCGATGTTGGGAGAGGCTTTGACGACCCTACAGGAGTTGGCCCCCTTCTGGTGTCGTTTTATTCTTTTTAGCCAGCTCACCAGGTCCAACATTTGTTTGTACTTTGTATTTGTTTGTACTTTGTTTTTGTTTGGGACACGGGGAACCTGAGGGGTAACTCCTGTTGTTTTTTTCTCCCAAGAAAAGAGCTGGCTGCATGAACCACGCCTGCAGGAGTTAAACAAAAATAAATATTTTTTTAAACTTTCTTGTTGTCTCGTGTCCTATCAATATGCCATGTTCCTTGTGGGCGTAACACAAGCCGTCATTTCCAACGTCATTGAGAAGCTAATAGCCGATAGCACTTGGGTGAGTTTTACCACAGACATTTGGACGTCAAGTGTTAGCATGATTAGTCTTATGGCACAAGGGATAGACAAAAACTTTGAACTTAAAAAGGCTGTCCTTCAGCCACAGGAGTGCAGAGGATCCCACACTGCAGCTAGGAACCCGGAACAAGCCTCCACAAGTGAGACAGCATCGCAGGTGACTAATGCTAATAAATAATATTTAACACTTCCCTGGGGACACCCTGGCCGTCTATCATGGGGCGCTGCATAGGTGGGGACCCAGACCATACACCCATACCTCCAGACCCGGCGGCCACCCACCGTCTCCCCCCACACACCCCGGAGAACCTGCCCCGGGCGGCCGATTCGCTCCTCCGGGGACATGTCCCAGGCCCTGGACACTTCCCTGGGGACACCCTGGCCGTCTATCATGGGGCGCTGCATAGGTGGGGACCCAGACCATACACCCATACCTCCAGACCCGGCGGCCACCCACCGTCTCCCCCCCCACACCCCGTTGAACCTGCCCCAGGCAGCCGATTCGCACCTCCTGGGACATGTCCAAGGCCCTGGACACTTCCCTGGGGACACCCTGGCCGTCTATCATGGGGCGCTGCATAGGTGGGGACCCAGACCATACACCCAGACCTCCAGACCCGGCGGCCACACACCGTCTCACCCCCCACACCCCGGAGAAGGTGCCCCGGGCGGCCGATTCGCTCCTCCGGGGACATGTCCCAGGCCCTGGACACTTCCCTGGGGACACCCTGGCCGTCTATCATGGGGCGCTGCATAGGTGGGGACCCAGACCATACACCCAGACCTCCAGACCCGGCGGCCACACACCGTCTCACCCCCCACACCCCGGAGAAGGTGCCCCGGGCGGCCGATTCGCTCCTCCGGGGACATGTCCCAGGCCCTGGACACTTCCCTGGGGACACCCTGGCCGTCTATCATGGGGCGCTGCATAGGTGGGGACCCAGACCATACACCCATACCTCCAGACCCGGCGGCCACCCACCGTCTCCCCCGCCACACCCCGGAGAACCTGCCCCGGGCGGCCGATTCGCTCCTCCGGGGACATGTCCCAGGCCCTGGACACTTCCCTGGGGACACCCTGGCCGTCTATCATGGGGCGCTGCATAGGTGGGGACCCAGACCATACACCCATACCTCCAGACCCGGCGGCCACCCACCGTCTCCCCCGCCACACCCCGGAGAACCTGCCCCAGGAGGCTGTTTTCGCTCCTCCGGGGACATGTCCCAGGCCCTGGACACTTCCCTGGGGACACCCTGGCCGTCTATCATGGTCCGATGCTTCGGGGGGGACCCAGACCGTACACCCACACCGCCGGACCCGGCTGCCACCCACCGTGTGCCCCCCACACCCCGTTGAACCTGCCCCGGGCGGCCGATTCGCACCTCCGGGGACATGTCCCAGGCCCTGGACACTTCTCTGGGGACACCCTGGCCGTCTATCATGGGGCGCTGCATAGGTGGGGACCCAGACCATACACCCAGACCTCCAGACCCGGCGGCCACACACCGTCTCACCCCCCACACCCCGGAGAAGGTGCCCCGGGCGGCCGATTCGCTCCTCCGGGGACATGTCCCAGGCCCTGGACACTTCCCTGGGGACACCCTGGCCGTCTATCATGGGGCGCTGCATAGGTGGGGACCCAGACCATACACCCATACCTCCAGACCCGGCGGCCACCCACCGTCTCCCCCCACACCCCGGAGAACCTGCCCCGGGCGGCCGATTCGCTCCTCCGGGGACATGTCCCAGGCCCTGGACACTTCCCTGGGGACACCCTGGCCGTCTATCATGGGGCGCTGCATAGGTGGGGACCCAGACCATACACCCATACCTCCAGACCCGGCGGCCACCCACCGTCTCCCCCCACACACCCCGGAGAACCTGCCCCGGGCGGCCGATTCGCTCCTCCGGGGACATGTCCCAGGCCCTGGACACTTCCCTGGGGACACCCTGGCCGTCTATCATGGGGCGCTGCATAGGTGGGGACCCACACCATACACCCATACCTCCAGACCCGGCGGCCACCCACCGTCTCCCCCCACACACCCCGTTGAACCTGCCCCAGGAGGCTGTTTTCGCTCCTCCGGGGGACATGTCCCAGGCCCTGGACACTTCCCTGGGGACACCCTGGCCGTCTATCCTGGTCCGATGCCTCGGGGGGGACCCAGACCACACACCCACACCGCCGGACCCGGCTGCCACCCACCGTTTCCCCGCAACACCCCCCGGTTTGCGTGGCCGTTTCCAACGGCCGTACAAAACGCGTCCCCTAAATAGGGTTAGGGGACAGGTTAGGGAATGGGTTGCACAGAGTTAGGGGAAGCCTGGTCCGTACGCACCCTGGGGGGCTACCTGGGACTTCACCCAGGGAGGGAGCGCTTGGTCCTGGCTGCAGATCCTCCACCTGCACCCTGGAGGTCCAGAACCGGCGGACCCCCAGTGCCAAACATGCCCGCCTTCGGTACTCCATACTCGGGTAAAACCCCAGCCGGAGCCCCCTCCCTGCCTAGAACCAGGAACCTTGCGCACCGTTCGAACCTGCAGACCCACACTTAAGCACCCTCCCTGGGTTAAGACAAGCTATCCGCGCCGCCCAGACCTCCGTGGTCCTGGTGTTCCAACTAAAAACCTGTGGTGCTGGTGCTCCAACCAAAAATAGACTAACAGTCTATGGTACTTTACAGGGGAGGGCTTAAGTCTCGTGTCCCACGCACCCTCCCCTTCTCGGACACGCTCCCCACGAACCCGGCCTCCTCATCCCTGGAGCTCTGCCACCTCCAGAACCTGGCTTACCAGGCGAACCTGCGTACCCACACTTAAGCACCCTCCCTGGGTTAAGACCAGAGATCCGCGCCGCCCAGACCTCCATGGTCCTGGTGCTCCAACTAAAAAGATGTGGTGCTGGTGCTCCAACCAAAAATAGA
>JBBPBX010014810.1:30545-44217 GCA_038048925.1 Garcialebias charrua | reverse complement strand
GCATGCAATAGGTAATGCAGCAATTTTGTTGGATTGACATGGTTAGAGAAAATGTTAATCAGAATAAATAAATAAATAAATAAATAAATAAATAAATAAATAAATAAATAAATAAATAAATAAAAATAAAGCCATATAAAACATATTTGGAAGGAGCACTAAAAATAAGGGTCAGGGCTATTTTAAAGGCCATAAAAAATTCAGCAGATGGTGGTGCTTCATCGGTCTTGCCTTTGGCTCTGTCCATGCCCACTTTAGTGTTGGGGGAAAAAAAGAAGTTTTATTCCATAACCTTGGACATTTTAATTATAAACTTTTCAAATACAAAGCTGTGTTGTTAGCAATTATCTTAAAAAGCATATTGTAATATTAAAAATTATAAAGAGATAAAAGGTTTAGGCTGTACTGTTAGCTAACCTACTGCGGATTTGACATCAACACTTTTCAAAGTTGATTATTTCTGGGGGTCCTGAAATACGTGTTAAACAAAAATGTTCAAAATATCAAACCTAAAGAACCCATCCTATTGCAGATCTGCCTTACTTTACATCAAACCCTGACACAGAACTTCCCTCTCATTAGGGGGCTGTAATCTTAAATTACTTTTTTATACATGCTGAGCTTGTGGTTCCTTAGGCCTTCAATGCCAATGTTATGAACTACTTTATAACAACACGTTAAAAAAATGAATGGATTATTTTGGTGTGTGTAAAATGGTTATCATAGGTCAAAAGTTGAAAATAAACAGTGTTGTGTGGGGATTTTATGGCTCTTCATTTCTATTTGCATAACTTTTGGAAGAAATATAAAAACGATACAGATAGTCCTCGACTTACGACGGAGTTCCGTTCCTACGCAGCGTCGTAAAGCGAATTTCGACGTAAGTTGGAACATTCGTACATACTAAAAAAATTAAAAAAAACATGTACAGTACTGTACAGTTACCAAGCACTTAGCCTATTCTAACACAGTTTTTAAAGACGAAGGAGCAAGTTGAATCGTCTCCCTCCTCCCTAGCAGGCTCCATTCACATAAAGGGAGCTAGCTTGCTGTACAGTGGCCTACCTCGGTCCGTCCATCCAATATATGTTTACGATGTAAAACCGCCGTCAGCTCGGTCCATCTGCCGTATTCCGTTGTAAAACCGCCGTCAACCTCTGTCCAGAGCGTTTAATCTCCGCCTGTATTGCACTGGTTCTGCCGTGAAGCTCCGTCCAGAGCGGGTCTTTCTGTGTTTTTCTGCTGTTTCTGCCGTCAAGCTACTGCTTCTGCCGTCAAAACCGGAAGGAACTCGGAACTCGGCTTTCAAAATAATAAAATTAAAAAAAAATATATATATATATATATATTTTTTTTTATGGAGATGCGTCTCGTAACCCCGAAACGTCATAACTCGAGGCCGTCGTAAGTCGAGGACTACCTGTATACAACTATAGATTTTTCTGAATCAATTATAAACTAAGATGCTACAACAAAACTTCTTCCGTTTTTTTTCTGTAGGCAAAGTTACTACAGCGTGTTGTTGCTTCTTTAATGGTTCAAATGGAGTTCATTCTTACTCGTCCATTTTAAAATGTGTTGCCTTGTGAGTCTTCCTTCCTCCAATGTCTGACAACAACAGTTATACCTATTCAAAAACCCTCATAGAGCTACAGTACATGGATGGATTTCTCTATCCAACGCCACTCCCCCACCCCTCCAGCACAACACCCCACACACATGCACACACTGGCTGCAATCATCCAGCCAGATGCCTCGCTGCTAGTTGGCTCATAATTCCAACGTTTGTGACAGCCGAAGCCAAATATGCGAACAGAGTTTCTCCCCAGTGAAAAGTTCAGCTGCATGGAGGCAGATCAAGAAGATTTTTCTCCTCAAAGGATTCACATCCGGGGCCCCTGAGAAGATCTTGAAAGCAACAAAAGTAGCTGTGTTTACACTATTCTCTTTGCGAGTTGCTGAACAAAAACTACAACTATTATCATATTTTTGAGAGCAAACTCCAACTCTGTGCACCAGGACGGATTTTGATGAATTGGTCGGACAGCTGCTCTTACATTTTTCCATATTTCACTATGCTGCTATAGGTATTTCCTCCTGTCGTGCACAATGATCGTCTGGTTGAAGCAAGTTACCCAACTGTGTTAGACAATTTATATTGCTTTGGTGTTTCCACATAAAACCATGTTGTTTATGCATTAATGCCTCTAACAAAAGATCTGCCCTTTGTTTTTATTCAGCTGTGATCAAAATTGTCTTTATTATTATTGTTTTTTGCAACGGTACAAATAAATGCTTGAAGCATTTTGAATAAATGATACTTCAGATCTTTTGAAGTCGGGTTCTGTGGGGAAACATTATAAACAATAAATATCTTAACTGGGATGTGGTTAGTTCTTTGAACAATCTCTAACTACGGTATCCATCCATCCATTATCTTTACCCGCTTCTTCCATTTTGGGTTGACGGTGCCTATATCCAGCAGTTGCTGTGCGAGAGGCGGGGGACGCCTGGACAGGTCTCCAGTCCATCACAGGACTGGGACACATAGAGACAACCATCCATTCTCTCACTCACACCTAGAGACAATTTAGAGTTACCAATTAGTCTAACATGCATGTTTTTGGTCTGTGGGAAGAAACCGGAGTACATGGAGAAAACCCACTCATGCACAGAGAGACTCATGCAAACTCCACTCAGAAAGGTCCCTGGACTGGGATTTGAACCAGCGTAATCTGCTCGCTGATGCAGCAGCTCTACCCGTTGCTTCACCGTGCTGCCCAACCTCAAACTATTTAAAAAAACATTCAGTTCTCAACAGATCTATGAGCTAATAACTAGTTCAGTTAGGGTCATTATAAAATGGATTGCTGCTGTCTTAAGCTTAATTTAAACAACGAGAAGTTAAGAAATCAAAGTTATAATAATAATAATAATAATTGTCTAATCTTGTCATCTGCGTATGTTTCCCATACACAGACGAAATTCGTCTCTGCATTTAACCCAACCACCTACCAGGTGGTGCAGTGAGCAGCCATAGAAGGCGCTCGGGGAGCTGGAGAAATAGGTGTGCACTCATAGACACCCCAAGGTGTGTAGTGGCCGGGACGCGAACCCGCGTCCTTCGGGTCCCAAGTCAAACGCCCTAACCACTACACCATCTTGGCTCCCACATAACTCGTGTTCCCTGAAGGAAGGGAACGAGGTGCAACATACTTGCTATGGGAATTGCGCCCCCGCGCGATTACCTGAAGGAATATACTCACGCCTTTACGGCAAGGGCCCCGCCCTCTGGGTACTTAAAGTGAAACTAAACGGGCTCTGGGTCTTTAACTCCTCCCCAAGTTCAAATTCAAAATCTTCACCAAAATGGGCGTTCCGATAGACTGTGGAGGCACCGCCTAAAGGAGGGAGGAGGTGGGGATTAGAGCGAGTAGGTGGGTGTGGCCAGGACCGTGACATGCAGCTAGCGTTAGCATAATACAGTATATGCAACATGGAGAGTGAACACAGCGACACAGGTCTTTTCTCCACCTCCCTCACCAGAAACTGAGGGAGACTTGGAGCAGAGAGCCACAGGTCCTGAGCCTTATCAGTTCGAGCTGCTGGCTACAGGCACTGACGCTCTTATGCAAGAATCTGGTGGTGCTGAGGCAATGGACCGAACGGGTCCAGCATCTGAGTGGTAAATTTATATTAGCAACATAGGCTAATGTTCAAAGCAGTAACAAATTATCTTTTTTTAAATAATTTTCAACTATCTCAATCCAAATTGTAAAGCAATAAATAAATAAAAACTTTCAAAAGGTGCACCTGTGGTCACTGCAGCTTCCTCTCACCTGTAGAAAACGTGTGTTGTAGGGAGACGCCAAGAGTATAATTATGAATTATTTAGTACTTCCTAAAGCCCTAATAAATATACTATATATTAAAAAACACACCAATAAACCTGGTCTTGAATACACTGTGCATTTTATTGTCTTAAAAGCATTTCTCCTGTGATGTGAATTACTATGGGTATGCATTACTCTACCAGTAAAAGCACTCAAACTTGTATCAAATTATAAAAAATGAGTAAAAATTCTAAACGATACACATGATGCACTCCACATTCAGTTAAAATTAATTTTTATATAGTAAATGTTAAAATGGACTTCTCATAGTCAACATAATCAATTATGAAGCTCATTGTTCTGTCAACACTAGACCTCGGTATTGATAAATACATTTCCAAATCATATATCAAAGTCAAAATTCAAAGTCAACTTTATTGTCCAAACTGCAATATGTACAGAGCATAAACAGGATTGAAATTGCATTTCTCTCAGATGCATGCATAATTTAAACAAACATTTAATAAACATGTTTACATCAGCAATTTTTACAAAGTAATGTTTAAATTTAATATAAATTATAATTGTTTCAGGTGTGCCAATATTAAATATTGTCATTTCATTTCATTCATTTATTCATTTATATAGCACTTTACACAACCACGGTGGTGGTGACCAAAGTGCTTAACAAAAAACAGTGCAGTACTTAAAAAGACAGATTAAAAATCAAGAAAAACACAACATAAAAGCAAAAATAAAACCAGAAATGTCACCACATATTTAATTACTAAAAGCCAGTTTGAATAAAAAAGTCTTAAGCTTTGATTTAAAAGGGCCAAGTTCAGTAATCTGGCGTAGCTCAAGTGGGAGTGTATTCCAGAGTCGAGGTGCGGCCGCAGAAAAGGCACGGTCACCCCAACGTTTATATTTTGTCCGTGGAACAGAGAGCAAGAGTTGGCTATCTGACCTCAGAGACCTGGAGCGGGCGGGGAAACTTAACAACTCCGTTATATAAGTAGGAGCGAGGCCATTCAGAGCTTTAAAAACAAATAATAAAAGTTTAAAATCTATCCTAAAACGGACAGGAAGCCAATGTAGTGAGAATAAAACAGGTGTGATGTGGTCCCATCTAGGAGTGTTGGTTAAAAGGCGAGCTGCTGCATTCTGAACAAGCTGGAGGCGGCTCAGTGTTGACTGAGGCACACCAACATACAGAGCGTTACAATAATCGAGCCTAGAACTGATAAAAGCATGAACAGCCTTCTCCAAGTCACAACGGTTTAAAAAGGGTTTGACCTTTTTTAAAAGACGTAAATAAAAAAATCCAGACCGGACAACAGAGGCGATGTGTTTGTCAAAATGTAAAGCCTTATCAAAGGTCACTCCAAGGTTTTTCACACTGTCACTGAAGTTAATATTCACATTTCCCAGGCCAGTTGCATCTTTGTTACCAAATAAAATCCATTCTGTTTTACTGTCATTTAAAAATAGGAAGTTATTGTTTAGCCAATGTTTGATTTCAGAGATGCAGTCAAAGAGAGAACACATTGGGTTACTGGATCCAGGCCTTAATGGTAAATAGATCTGCAAATCATCTGCATAAAAATGAAAGTTGACATTGTGTTGTCTTATAATAGATCCAAGTGGCAACAGGTACAAGGAAAAGAGCAGAGGGCCCAAAATGGAACCCTGGGGCACCCCACACAGAAGAGGGGCTGTAGAGGAAGAGTAGCCATTGAGCAAGATAGAGAAAGTCCTATCAGATAAATAGGACGTGAACCACTTCAGGGCCGTGCCACGAATCCCAACAAAATCATGGAGACGAGACAGAAGGACAGAGTGGTCCACAGTGTCAAAGGCTGCTGTGAGGTCGAGAAGCACCAGAGCTACTGGGCATCCAGAGTCAACTGACTGAGCTATGTCGTTATGAACTCTCAGCAATGCAGATTCTGTGCTATGCCGGGATCTAAAACCAGATTGAAATTTATCAAGGAGTGTGCTTTTTTCCAAAAAAGGCTGAATTTGCATAAGAACGATTTTTTCTAAAACTTTGGAGAGGAAGGGTAAATTAGAAATGGGTCTAAAATTAGATAAAACCAAGGGATCAAGATTTGTTTTTTTGAGAAGGGGGCGGACTGTTGCATGTTTAAAAGCAGAAGGCACAACTCCAAGGGACAGACATGAATTGAAAAAAGCAAGAAGATAAGGACCAATAATATTAAATACCTCTTTCAATAATCTAGTGGGGATGAAATCAGTGGGGCAGTTAGTGGGTTTAACAGATTTAACTATTTTGTCCAAGAGGGAATATGACACTGGTTCAAACTGTTCGAATAAAGCAGAACCAGCAGAGATAGGTGAAAACTCAGAAACAGAAGTAGCAGGTGCACCTGTGGCTTGTCTAACTGATGCAACTTTATCAATAAAAAATGATAGAAAGTTCTCACAGGTGGAGGCTGAGGCATCAGGTAAGACTGAGGTGGGTGGATTTAAAACAGAGTTGATTGTATTAAATAACACCCTGGGGCAATGGCTACTGTTTGTGATGACATTAGATAGAAATTGTGATTTTGCATCATTAACGGATCTCTGATACAAAACAAGAGTTTTCCTTAATAAAACCAAAGAATCATGTTGCCTGTCATGCTTCCACTGTCTTTCAGCTCTTCTGCACTGCCTCCTGAGTTTACATGCAGTAGGATTTTTCAGCCAAGGCTCAGCTCTGTGTTTAGAATGTCTGAACTTGACTGGAGCAATAGAGTCCAGGATCCCACTGCAGGTTTCAGAAAACAGTGACAAAAAATCTTTGGGACACAGAGAAACATCAGGACCAACTGAATAAAACTGTGAGTCCATAAAAGCCGTGGTGAACTGTCCGGCACTGGCTGAGGTGAGACAGCGGCGATGACAACCCGCAGCCAGAGGCCTCCTGGCCGGTTGTGGGGCTGTAAATTGGAAAAAAATAGGGAAATGATCCGAGATGGCAGACTCAGAAATTTCACAGTGAGAAATGGACAGTCCATGAGAAATAATAAGGTCCAGAGTATGTCCAAGATGATGTGTTGGTGCATTGACTGATTGTGTTAAGTTAAAAGAATCCAAAAGCTTTAAAAACTCAGAGGCCAGTGAGTCAGTGGGACAATTTACATGAATATTCATATCGCCACAAATACAAAAACTGGTATAGGTGGAAATAATGTCAGCCAGGAATTCAGAGAATTCTTGAATGAATTCCTTATTGTATTTAGGTGGGCGATAGGCAACTGCACATAAAACCTTAGGGGTGAGCTCGATCACAAACATCTGAAGTTCAAAGGAGGAGTAAGTGTTAGTGGGCAGAAGTCTGCATTTAAATTTGTCCTTATAGATAGTGGCAACACCACCACCGCGTCCTGACAGGCGTGGGGAGCTGAAGAAAGAGCAGCCCAAGGGGGAGAGCTCAGAAAACGCGCTGTTGTCTCCTGGTCTCAACCACGTTTCCGTCAGCAGCAGAAAGTCCAGAGAGTTTGAGCAAAATAAATCATGGAGAATGAAAGTTTTATTCGTGACAGATCTGGTGTTTAGGAGAGCCATCTGGATGGAGCACTGGCTGTTATCCTGGCTGTTATCCTGGGATGCGCGGCCAAAGGAGCAGAGGTTCTCCTGAACCCTGCCCCGCCTACAGATCTTCACACGCCGAAACACCAGGAAATGCGCCTCCGCCGGTGTCTGTATCCATGACACGCAACCAGCTGTAGGAATATTCCATGGGGCATCGTATGTCAACAGAGTTATATTTCCTGAGAATCCTGCGCGAAGACTGGAATGTGGAAGAGGCGAAGTGAGCCCGGAGCTTCACAAGCACCCCACCCCTCCTGCCGCGTCTCCTGCGGCGGCGCGCGCTGCGGGCAGTCACAACACACGAATTGTAAAACAAAAGAAACAAAGTGCAATAATCAATTAGAGTAATCCAAATTGTACATTATTAAAAAAAGTTATAGGAAGTATAAACTTTTTAAACGTTAAAATTTAAAAGTTTCCTGTACTTGAATTTATGATTGATAAAAAAAATCCCTTTCTGACATAGGTTATGGCCAGATGTGAACAGGTGGGTGTGTACACCTGTGTTACAGACCACCCAGGTGCCCAGTCCGCACAGGGTTAGAAGAAAACATAAATAATAATTTAACACAAGTACATAGTAATTTACATAAAGGGTATCCTATTCTAAAAGAAGTTCACAGAACCAGATGCGAAGTGCCAAATGTGTGACATGTATTTCAAATTCAGCGGAAGATGATGCAGAGAGTCTCGGCCAGAGCTGCGTCATCTCTTGAGACCTCCATCCACAACAATGTTGGGTGCAGCTGAGACCTTGGTGTTTGTTTCTGGCTGGCAGGTGGAGCATCCTACGGGTGGAGCATCCTGAAGGTGGTCTCGAGTGTTTGGGACTGCTGCACGGCTCAGAGATTCCCTGGATGTGGAACGCCTCAGCCTCATGGAGCTAAAAAACAACAACACATTTTTAATCACCTTACAAAAAAACATACTTGAGAAACATTACTGTTTTCACTTTGTTGATCTGTCAAACAGATGACCCAGTGCAAAATAAATACTGCTGCACAGAACTGATGACCGATATTCATTCACCAAGTACATATTATTTTACAAATACCTTGATCCACAACATTATTTGCAGCAAAAGAACGCAGGTGCTGTGCGAATTTCTGTTCCCCCGTGAGAATCTGTTCCCCCTGTGTCGGGAGCGCGCACCCTTTCTCTCAAATAATGAAAAAACAACAACAACAAAAACCCAGACATTAACTATCAAAAAATAGCAGCTAGAAATAATTTTTCTCCAGTCATATTTTTAATTTGAATGAGATTTAGCCTACCACAAAGCCTACACTTATCTTTGCAGGAAGTTTTCTTGTCCTCTATCAGCTGCTTCCATCCTTCAATATTAGTAATAAAAATTATAAATAGGCTATATATGATGTGTTGGTGGCTGATACTTTGTATTTGTCAGACTAGATTCTGTCGGAGATAAATAAATAAAAAACCTGTACAGTAGTCTACACCCCACACAAGACCAGGTTTATTTATTTAGTGGAGGTTTTATATTTATTTATTCACCAGGAGCTGTCGATTAAAATGAGCTATAACCGTGACACGATAGTGTGGACTCGTTTCACTGAGAGAACTCAGATGCGCCTCACGGTCGGATCCCGACACAGGGGGAACAGATTCTCAGGGGGGAACAGAAATTCGCACAGCACCTGCTCTAAAACATCGTTAACCAGTAGCCTACAACAGCTAAAATTAGCGCCAGCTGGTCTCCATTGTTTTGTGACGTTGCAGTCTTCCTTATCAGAGTTCATAAGAGTTCACACACTCTGCGGTGTTCATAGGAAACACTAGATTTTGAGCATTTAAACACAACTACAACACAAACTAACGTTGATCAGCAACAGATGAAAACGCCACGACCTTGTGGGGCCACACCGAAGCAAAGCTGCAGGTCGCAAACACAGCACATGAAGAAACACGTCATATACTCAAAAGATAAATTATGGAATGAAAGGTGTAAAATGGTACTCACCTCCAAACGGATTGTACCCTGATGGTGTAAGGGTGGGTGAACATCAGTTTGAAGAGCTATTCTTGGAACAGCTTCGCTCATCAATGCTAATGCTATGTTGCTAATCGCTAATCCAACCCCTGAACTCTGGAGGGGGAGTGACCTTCTCGGGGGCGTGGCTCCACTTTATATTCAGGCAGCAGTGCATGTGACGTCAGAGTGTACAAGACATGTCAGAGTGTACAGTCTAGACCAACAAGAAAATCAGCGTGCAGTATCTTCTGTTCAACCCATAGAGCTACCATAAACACGTTTTTGGACCAAATATTGCCGATTTAAACAAATACGCACAAATACATGAAAATTAACACAAAAATAGTGCTATGAAACATTTTAAACACATTCTGGGGAGTTTATCAGCTAAAAAAAGTTAAATTTCGGTTTAGTTTCACTTTAAGCGGCTTGCGCCCCTCCATCTTTCTCCAAAGTTGCACTTCACTGAGCTGTAAGCATTGAAAAGGGCCAGCTATGTTGCACCTTGTTCCCTTCCTTTCAGTTGGTCTCTCAGTGCAACATACTTGCTATGGGAACGTAATCCACTCACGCCCTTGAAATGCTCGGTAAAATGCATGCTAGAGTGAACGTCTGCCTGTGACCAACAGGCACCTCGAGGCCACTTTCTACTGTGTGTTAGAAAG
This sequence comes from Garcialebias charrua, assembly GCA_038048925.1. NCBI lineage: Eukaryota > Metazoa > Chordata > Actinopteri > Cyprinodontiformes > Rivulidae > Garcialebias > Garcialebias charrua. The sequence continues at coordinate 34,126 of JBBPBX010014810.1, read as the reverse complement.
GACGGCTTGAGTGACGTCATCTGCAGTAACATCCAAACTGTAATGCTTTGCAAAAGTATTTAATGAGCTCCAATTCGCAGTAGCACAGATGTCTGCGACTGGCACACCCTTAAATAATGACCAGGAAGTGGCCAAGCCCCTAGTGGAGTGAGCATGCACTCCAGAGGGTACCTGTTGACCTTTGCTACTGTATGCCCTCTTAATGGCCTCAGTCACCCAATGTGAGAGGCGTTGTTTTGATAGGGCTCTCCCTGTAGCAGGTGCTGCAAAGCAGACGAACAGTTGGTTTGTTTTCCTCCATTCGGCTGTTCTCTGCATGTAGGTGCGTAAAGCCCTCACTGGGCAGAGAGCCTGTAGCCTTTCCTGTTCCTGAGTGAGGACAGGGGCCGGTGGAAAGGAGGAGAGATCAAAGTCTAGACTCCTGTGGTTCAAGGTCAAGACCTTGGGTGTGTATGTGGGATTAGGTCTTAAGGTGACCTTTGACCCGTCAGGGGCGACTCTGGTACACATTGGATATACAGATAATGCGTGGAGGTCACCCACGCGTTTCGCTGAGCAAAGTGCCAGGAGTAGAGCAGTCTTGTAAGATAGTAAATCTATCTTAACTTCGCTCAGTGGCTCGAATGGAGGGCCGCAAAGAGCCCCCAGGACCAGGCCAAGATCCCAAACAGGGGTCAGGGTCCTACTGGGTGGTTTGGTCTGAACGACACCCCTCATAAACCTTAATATGATTGGATGTGCTCCGGGTGTTTTGTGTCCCCAGCTTTCATGGCAGGCTGAGATCGCTGATAGGAAAACTTTAATCGTTGAGTAAGAACGACCTTTTTACAATAAATCCTGAAGGAAGGTCAGGAGTTGAGCCAAGTCGCATGCATAAGAAATAATGTTTCTTTCTGAGCACCAGGCTTCAAAGATGCACCACTTTTGTGCATATAAAGATTGTGTTGAACCAGCACGGGCATTCCGTATGGTCAATACCACATTTTCTGGTAAACCTGACGCCATCAACCTGTCCTTTTCAGCCAACAAGCTGAGGCTTTTGGTTGTTCCTGGCCTAAGTGGTTGTATTGCTCCTTCTGGTGACACAGAAGCTGTTAAAGCTCCCCTGACATCATCTTTGAACTTTCCATAAAATGGCACAACATATATATATTTTAACATTGAACTATGATCGTTTTTGCTAAAACAATGTTAAATTAATGAAAATTCCTCTCAAAAATAGTTTAAAATTAGCGCCGTTTTTTTACACGGTAAATCCGGATATTTCCGGTCACGTGACTGTGACGTCACGTCCAGATGCCTGCTCCAACGCGCATTGAAAACAATGGCGGAGAATGCAGACGCATCAGACGAATTTAGCAATTTAAAAGTTGATATTTTAGCGATTTGGCTTCAGTTCGTGAAGCAGAAGTTATTTTGAGTGATCAACAAGAAACAGCAGGGTTTTATTTTCTTCCTGCTGCTGTTTTCATGAGAGGTGTCACATTCAGGAAGTGAGCAGGTGTCTGAGTTCTGCAGAGGCTGATCGGGATAACTCTTTTACAGAGCACTGAAACGGTATTAATTAATTTATCTAATAATAATTCAACATTAATTTATAGTCTAAAAACATGAGTCCTTTTTAAATTATCTGTTTTATTTTCTTCCTGCTGCTACTGCTTTCATGAGAGGTGTCACGTTCAGGAAGTGAGCAAGTGTCTGAGTTCTGCAGAGGCTGATCGGGATAACTCTTTTACAGAGCACTGAAACGGTATTAAAGGGGACCACACATTCAAAATTCACTTTTTAATGTTTTTTTACTCAACTTTGGGTATTTACTTCATAAAAAAACAGTCCTAAGGCCAAAAAAATGCACCCAGTGGTTTATTTACTCTAAGTAGATTTATTTTACTGTGATAATATAGGTTTCGTTTTTGAAATAAACTGGAAATCAATCTCGCTTGTGACGTCACAAGCGAGAGGACAACCCACCCCAACCTGAGTCCAGCCCCTCACCTAGCAACCCCATGTTAGGCTCAACCCACTTCTGTATTAAACACATGACTGTTGTTTTTCATGATTTCATCTCATCTTTTGTTTATATGTTATTAATTTCATGTGTACAGCACTTTGTTGCAGCTGTGGTTTTTTAAATGGCTTTATAAATAAAGTATAATTGTTATTTTTATGTTTTAGTTCAATTTTTAGTGTATTTGCGATCTCTCCCAACGCGCCGCCGGCAAAAATTAAACGAGCATACCCCCGGCGTAGAGACCGGTTGCGACGGGACCCTCTTCTGGCTTGATGGAGCGGAGCTTCAACTGTACAGCCTCACTGAAGCCTCACAGGAGCCTCGCAGCAGCGAGGACCTTCTCCTTACGGATTAATTTACGGGAGACACTTGGTGAACTTTGTGTTGTCTTGACTGGAACAGCGATAACTCCCAAAATCTCCGCGTGCAACGAGCGGAGCTGGCGAACACCGGAAGAGGAACAAGCTAACATTAGCTTCGGATTCGGGTGGTCTCATGCTAAAAGGAGCAGCAAATTGCGGCGCGCTCAGACGGGTTTCGGTAAGTTATCTTAAGCTAGCACTAACAGTAAGTCAAATGAGTAATAAAAAAAGAGCTAATTTTAAAACAACAACACATTACAGATACTGGCTGTTACAGAGGGCGTAAACAGATCGTTGAAGGGCGTGGACTTCAGAACTTCTATCAGAAACCGGTCGTTCAAAACGAAAGTTAAAAATGGCAGAATTAAAAAGGGTATAATTGATTATCTAAGAATTATTTTGTGCTTTAAATTGAAGGAATAGGGTCTGGATAGCCCACAGAAATACCATAAAAATTTTAAAAAAACATCTGAGGTCCCCTTTAATTAATTTATCTAATAATCATTCAACATTAATTTATAGTCTAAAAACATGAGTCCTTTTTAAATTTTCTGTTTTATTTTAGAAGTTTATTCAAACATACGTTCTGAAAAACACCATTCATATTTCCACTGTTGTACTTTGCATGTTTAAAATCAAAAAAGGCGTTCAATACAGGATCAACTGGACTTTATTTGTTGCAGAAAACGTTTCGACTTCTGTCCAGAAGTCTTTTTCAATTCTGAATGAATGAAAGCTGTGAGAACGAGAAGTTTTATACAAGCCACGCACCAACATATGAAATTGGAAACTGAAATAACACCACAAAATACCTAACATGCCCATTCTATTTAAATTGACAAAACAAAACAACACATCACACCTGGGGGTTTGTAACACATACATGTAAATTGAAAGATCACACCTTAACAGTAGGAGGTTCCCTTGAGGTCTCTGGTGTGATGTGTTGTTTTGTTTTGTCAATTTAAATAGAATGGGCATGTTAGGTATTTTGTGGTGTTATTTCAGTTTCCAATTTCATATGTTGGTGCGTGGCTTGTATAAAACTTCTCGTTCTCACAGCTTTCATTCATTCAGAATTGAAAAAGACTTCTGGACAGAAGTCGAAACGTTTTCTGCAACAAATAAAGTCCAGTTGATCCTGTATTGAACGCCTTTTTTGATTTTATCATGTCCTGGACGACTGAGAATCTTCACCAGCATTTTCT
>JBBPBX010014810.1:13411-30452 GCA_038048925.1 Garcialebias charrua | reverse complement strand
CTCCAGTCCATCACAGAGACACCCCGGAAGATCTCCAGTCCATCACAGAAACACCCCGGACAGATCTCCAGTCCATCACAGAGACATCCTGGACAGGTCTCCATTCCAGACGTCTCAGCTGCATATTTTGGACCAAACAGGACGGATGACAACAAACGGATGGATGAAGATGCATCTAAACTTGTTTTTGTTGTAAATAAATGTAAATTTACAATAAAGAATATAGAATGCTTAATTGTTGATGGATAAAAATACACAAATAAAAACTAGTAAAAATATAAAAGCATTAATTATAAACATAAACATTATAAACAATAAATATCTTAACTGGGATGTGGTTAGTTCTTTGAACAATCTCTAACTATCCATCCATCCATTATCTTTACCCGCTTCTTCCATTTTGGGTTGACGGTGCCTATATCCAGCAGTTGCTGTGCGAGAGGCGGGGGACGCCTGGACAGGTCTCCAGTCCATCACAGGACTGGGACACATAGAGACAAACAACCATCCATTCTCTCACTCACACCTAGAGACAATTTAGAGTTACCAATTAGTCTAACATGCATGTTTTTGGTCTGTGGGAGGAAACCGGAGTACATGGAGAAAACTCACTCATGCACAGAGAGACTCATGCAAACTCCACCCAGAAAGGTCCCTGGACTGGTATTTGAACCAGCGTAATCTACTCGCTGATGCAGCAGCTCTACCCGTTGCTCCACCGTGCTGCCCAACCTCAAACTATTAAAAAAACCATTCAGTTCTCAACAGATCTATGAGCTAATAACTAGTTCAGTTAGGGTCATGATAAAATGGATTGCTGCTGTCTTAAGCTTAATTTAAACAACGAGAAGTTAAGAAATCTGAAAGTAATGCACCATAACTCATGTTCCCTGAAGGAAGGGAACGAGGTGCAACATATTTGCTATGGGAATTGCGCCCCCGCGCGATTACCTGAAGGAATATACTCACGCCTTTACGGCAAGGGCCCCGCCCTCTGGGTACTTAAAGTGAAACTTAACGGGCTCTGGGTCTTTAACTCCTCCCCAAGTTCAAATTCAAAATCTTCACCAAAATGGGCGTTCCGATAGACTGTGGAGGCACCGCCTAAAGGAGGGAGGAGGTGGGGATTAGAGCGAGTAGGTGGGTGTGGCCAGGACCGTGACATGCAGCTAGCGTTAGCATAATACAGTATATGCAACATGGAGAGTGAACACAGCGACACAGGTCTTTTCTCCACCTCCCTCACCAGAAACTGAGGGAGACTTGGAGCAGAGAGCCACAGGTCCTGAGCCTTATCAGTTCGAGCTGCTGGCTACAGGCACTGACGCTCTTATGCAAGAATCTGGTGGTGCTGAGGCAATGGACCGAACGGGTCCAGCATCTGAGTGGTAAATTTATATTAGCAACATAGGCTAATGTTCAAAGCAGTAACAAATTATCTTTTTTTAAATAATTTTCAACTATCTCAATCCAAATTGTAAAGCAATAAATAAATAAAAACTTTCAAAAGGTGCACCTGTGGTCACTGCAGCTTCCTCTCACCTGTAGAAAACGTGTGTTGTAGGGAGACGCCAAGAGTATAATTATGAATTATTTAGTACTTCCTTAAGTCCTAATAAATATACTATATATTAAAAAACACAAAAATACACAAATAAAAACTAGTAAAAAATATAAAAGCATTAATGTTGGCACAATCTGCAGCTTAAATAATATTTCATACAAATTTAAACCTTTACCTATTTTAATAACAACTGAAGAAGTCAAATGGAAGCTGGCTTTTTATTTTTTTATAAACATGTCACCATAAGACATTCCTTAGTTTGTAACCTTTAAAACAGACACACTGAAAAAATGCATCACAAAAAGTTTATTGTCATAGTTTGATTTAGCTTTTATCCACTTTAACAGCAGGGTTCTCCATCTGCGTTCCTGCGATGCTGTTGTTCTCCATGGGCAAGAAGAGTTGAACAAGGTGACGTGTAGGGAGTTTTGATCACATCATCCAACACCTTAAACAGAAAAATGTGGCTTTGTTTTATATATATATATATATATATATATATATATATATATATATATATATATATATATATATATATATATATATATATATATATATATATATATATATAATACATTTACATAAATGTTAATATATGACTGCCTGATCACAAAACAAACACACACACACACCCTGATGTTCAGCTATGACATCAATATATGTTATTTTGACAGTATTTGATATAAATTTATTTTTAAATGTAATGATTGACGTATAAACTACTGTTTTTATATATATTTATATATAGTGAACATGTAAACATGCAAAGTACAACAGTGGAAATATGAATGGTGTTTTTCAGAACGTATGTTTGAATAAACTTCTAAAATAAAACAGATAATTTAAAAAGGACTCATGTTTTTAGACTATAAATTAATGTTGAATGATTATTAGATAAATTAATTAATGTATTACCGTTTCAGTGCTCTGTAAAAGAGTTAGATGTGGAAGAATCCCTTCAGCCTCTAAAAGTTGCTGCTGCAGAACTCAGACACCTGCTCACTTCCTGAACGTGACACCTCTCATGAAAGCAGCAGCAGCAGGAAGAAAATAAAACAGATAATTTAAAAAGGACTCATGTTTTTAGACTATAAATTAATGTTGAATGATTATTAGATAAATTAATTAATACCGTTTCAGTGCTCTGTAAAAGAGTTATCCCGATCAGCCTCTGCAGAACTCAGACACCTGCTCACTTCCTGAACGTGACACCTCTCATGAAAACAGCAGCAGCAGGAAGAAAATAAAACCCTGCTGTTTCTTGTTGATCACTCAAAATAACTTCTGCTTCACGAACTGAAGCCAAATCGCTAAAATATCAACTTTTAAATTGCTAAATTCGTCTGATGCGTCTGCATTCTCCGCCATTGTTTTCAATGCGCGTTGGAGCAGGCATCTGGACGTGACGTCACAGTCACGTGACCGGAAATATCCGGATTTACCGTGTAAAAAAACGGCGCTAATTTTAAACTATTTTTGAGAGGAATTTTCATTAATTTAACATTGTTTTAGCAAAAACGATCATAGTTCAATGTTAAAATATATATATGTTGTGCCATTTTATGGATAGTTCAAAGATGATGTCAGGGGAGCTTTAACCTCTGGGGTTCAACCAGATTGTGAAGGCCTTCTTGTTGATGTGGTCCCAAGTTACCCTGCTCAGGGTTAATTGAGGGCCGATGTCGCCTGTCAACTTTATTAGACAGGTTTGGAACGGAAAATGTATTTTCCTCCTCCACGTCTGGAGTTCTGTTGTGAGGCTGCGAGTTATGTAAACGAGCAGATCTCCTAACTCCACTCCGGTCCTTGTTATGGTCCAGTTTACTGGTCCTCTGCTTTAATGGAGCATTGGTACCAGACAGACCGACCGGGGTCCGTGTGTCACCCCCTGAAGGAATTATATTTGAAAGTTGTTTTGGATCAGCACAGGACGGGAAGAGACGTGCTATCTGAGTACTACTTGGACATTTCATGTCCCTCGTTAATAACAAAGGAGCAGCTGCGCCGTGCGAGTGTGGGGGTGTATCTCCTGGTTTGGCAGACTTGAGATTATTTGATGATAAGGAGCTCAATTCCTCTTGAACAACAGAAAGAGAAATCTGATTCGGCTCTGGTTTGTTTTTTCCTACAACTGGTTGAAAACAGTCATTTTTGTGAAGGTGTGAAAATTGTAGCTGCCCGAAGGCATCTGATGGAGCCCCCCCGTTGTCACATGTTGTCAGCTTGCCTCTCTGAGGAGCTGACATGTCACGTGTTCGTCTGGTCAGTGTATTGGCTCTCCCGTTCTTCACAATGGAACCAGGGTTTGAGCATGTGACCCTCCCCACCTGTCTTCCTGAGAGGTGTGTGTGTGTGGGGGGGGGTTCGCAGACGCCTCTGCGTCTGCTCATTGCAGAGGCGCTCTGCTGGGGCTTATCAATTATGCTAATACCCCGTGAGCTGTGAGAGAGAGGAGAAAAAAGTGCCTCTCTCTTTATGACGGCTTGCAGGTCGGAGACCTGTTCTGTGTTGTTGTTGTGTTTTTTTGTTTGTTTTTTCAATAAAACAGAGAAAAGCTGTTTCATGAACTTTATTTGTGCTTTTGTGCAATGACGTACATGATTTTATGTCACTCACAGCAGAGAAGGCAGGATTTGTGCATGCTGAAAATATACCAGCTGATTGTACTGTGTTACAAGCAAAGTCTGGACATGAAGGGATCATTCCCGTTACCACGTGGGCGGGTGACCCTGTAATGTGGACACGTGGACCTGGTTCATCAGGCACGGTACTTTCTGTTCTCCCGGTTCGCCGAGGAGTCCCTGTGTTTGGTCGCCTGGCGGGGGACAAACCTGTTTTTGCTCCATGCGTGCTCGGTACGAGGTGGGCCCTGTGTTTTTTTTTGCCGGGGCTCCTCCTCGTATGCTGGCCGCTTCTGCGGCGGGGCACGGGTTGCTGAGTGGTGCTGAGGCTGCGCAGGCCTGCTACCAGCAGACTCTCTTGGGGGGCAAAACTTCTCCGGGGGATGCCCACCCGGAGAGCTTCGGCCTGTCTGCGCCTTTGGTCCAGCTTGGTCTGAATTCGCTCCAAAGCTTTACCAAATAATCCCACCGGCTCTATCGAGTGGTGAGAAAAGGCACCTTCTGTCCCTCCGGGAGATCCGTCAGAGTCATCCAGAGGTTGCGGATCGCAATGACCACTTCCGCCATTCCCCTGCCTTGTGCAACAGCAGATGTCCCCATCATATGGAGCACGAAGTCTGTTGCTCTGCGGGCTTTGTCCAGCAATTCGGCAGCCACCTGCTTGTCCGTTGTCGTTTGGAGCCGCTGCAGTTTTTCGGCTATGTAAGCTTGCATTAACGCGGACGCGTTCATGGCGCGTGCCACGAGTCCTTGAGCCCTGTAGCATTTCTCGAGAAGAGACGCCGAGGCCCGGCAAGCCTTGCTGGGAAGAGTTGGTTTTGTTCCTGATGATTTAGGAGCCAGGTGAGACGCTAGAGTGTCCTCGATCTGAGGCACGTTGGCTATTCCCACTTCATCCATCCCATCCACGTCGAGGAATGGTGAGAGGGGAAGAAGCATAGGGGCTCGTGGCTGAGGCCAGGTGCGCGTTAGCTCCGTGAGAATGTCCGGGAACACAGGCATCTTTTGCCTCGTGGCAGCCTGCTGCTTCGAGTATAAATAGTTTCCTGCCAGCCTTGTGACCTGTTGGCGAGGCGGAGGTTCAGGCCATGGGATGTTGAGTGCATCCGCTTTTCTGTGGCACAATTTGAACAGAGCAAGGATGGAAAAGTCAGTTTCTGGGAGCACAGGTACTGGGGTCTGGGAGAGGTCTTCACCCTGATCCTCCAGTTCCAGGTCCGCCTCCTCCGTTGAAAATTCACCCGAGGCTGAAATCGAGATCTCGTCCTCGTTCATCATGCCCCGGGTGTCGAATTTGACTGTTAGGTCCACCATGGGAGCCAGCACGTCAGGGCTGTCGCCCCATTCGACACGTGTGCTGTCATGTAGAGCCATGTTCTCGAGCTCCGACGTGGGAGTGAGGGTCTCCGTCGTGTCTGCGTCCGCTGGTGTCGCTGAAGAGCACATGGCCTTGGCAACGAGGTCAACCCGGTGCTGTAGCACAGCATCCATCATGAGGTTGCAGTGTGGTCAAAAGTCAGGCGTATCCAGTGCTGCTTTTGCATGCAACATCCCCAAGCAGATAGGACAGGCCTCGTGGTTGTCCATAGCTGCAAGGGAAAAACCACATCCGCTGGGACAGGTGCCCGAGGTTGGGCTCGTTGTCCGTTGGTTTTCCTTGGAAGTCTCGCCTTTCGCTTTCCGTTCTCTGGAGGCATGTCCGAGATGAGACGAGCAAGTCCTTCCAGGATCTTCTTTCTTCTTTCTTGAAAAGTCTCCTCTGTCGCGTCGCTTTCGCTGAATAGCTCGCTAGGAGTTAGCGAGGTAGCTTTTTTTTGGTGGCGTAGTTAGCGCCGTCGAGCAAAGCAACCTGTAGAGCGAGGAGAAGAAAATACTTCAGGGTTAAGAGAAATGTGCCGGACTAGCTTTCGTTAGCCCAACAGTTTGCAGGAATAATTCTTTGTGCGCTCTGTGTAGGGAGCAAGCTCACCTCTGGTTGAGCGATGAAGCAACAGAGAAGTCCCGCAAAGAGGTAGTTCAGGTTTAAGCGAGGTGAAGGGCAGAAAGACAAAGATGGAGGGGCGCAAGCCACTTAAGTACCTAGAGGGCGGGGCCTCTGGCGCGGCGGTGATGCCCCTTGTCGTAAAGGCGTGAGTATATTCCTTCAGGTAATCGCGCGGGGGCGTAATTCCCATAGCAAGTATGTTGCACCGAGAGACCAACTGAAAAGGAACTGCTCTTGCTGACAAGAAAGTTAATTCTCAATAGTCCAGGTATCAAATCCGCTCATTCTCAATCAGTTCATCTGGACAGTTTCTTTTTAGTAGAAACGTTTCACCCTCACTCCAGAGGGCTTCGTCAGTCAGAGTAGTCCAAAGCAAACTGAAGCTACCCCACCAAGTAAACAACTTAAGTGGACCAACCAGTTTGCTGTAGCCAAGATGGTTTCTGGGGGCTTGTCCCTCGTCGACTCCTCCCAGGCAGGCAGACATGTCCAAAGTGGTTCAAGACAAGAAAGTTAATTCTCAATAGTCCAGGTATCAAATCCGCTCATTCTCAATCAGTTCATCTGGACAGTTTCTTTTTAGTAGAAACGTTTCACCCTCACTCCAGAGGGCTTCGTCAGTCAGAGTAGTCCAAAGCAAACTGAAGCTACCCCACCAAGTACCATGCTCTTGCTGACATTATTCTTCTTTTTTCTTTTTTCGGCTGCTCCCTTCTTCAAGGGTCTCTACAGTGAACTAACTTGCACGAAGACATGGAAATTGATTTTATGCTGGATGCTCTTCCTGACGCAACCACAGACCACAGAGCTACCACAGCAGTGTTAGCAGTGTGGAGCAGAGAGCTAGTGCCCAGGGGAGCAGATGATGGGGGTTGGGGGCCTTCCTCAAGGGCTCAGAGTGGGGCAAATGAGGGTGGAGACAGGTGTGGGTGCTTCACTATTTCCACCCACATTTTGATGTTGTTGGTCCAGGGAGTTGAAAAATTAGATTTCAGTATTTTCATCAACTATTGTGTGATTCGTCAGAGTTATGTTGCTGGTGTGTTTATGTTGAAAAGTGTGTGAACTTCAGTGATTTAATATCACTTCCACTGCTTCACTGTTCGTGCTGCTGTTGTTTGGCACATTGTTTTGTACTATTAGTGCTTAGTGTATTCTTATCCATCCATCCATCCATCCATCTTCTTCCGCTTATCCGGGGTCGGGTCGCGGGGGTAGCAGCCTAAGTAGGGAGGCCCAGACTTCCCTCTCCCCAGCCACTTGGAGCAGCTCCTCCGGGGGAATCCCAAGGCGTTCCCAGGCCAGCCGAGAAACATAGTCCCTCCAGCGCATCCTGGGTCTTCCTCTGGGTCTCCTCCCGGTGGGACATGCCCGGAACACCTCACCAGGGAGGCGTCCAGGAGGCATCCTAACCAGATGCCCGAGCCACCTCAACTGGCTCCTCTCGATGTGGAGAAGCAGCGGCTCTACTCCGAGTCCCTCCCGGATGACTGAGCTTCTCACCCTATCTCTAAGGGAGAGTCCAGCCACCCTGCGGAGAAAACTCATTTCAGCCGCTTGTATCCGAGATCTTGTTCTTTCGGTCATAACCCAAAGCTCATGACCATAGATGAGGGTGGGAACGTAGATCGATCGGTAAATTGAGAGCTTTGCCTTTTGACTCAGCTCTCTCTTCACCACGACAGACCGGTACAGCGCCCGCTTCACTGCGGACGCTGCACCTATCCGCCTATCGATCTCACGCTCCAGTTTTCCCTCATTCGTGAACAAGATCCCGAGATACTTAAACTCCTCCACTTGGGGCAGGACCTCCTCCCCGACCCAGAGAGGGCATGCTACCCTTTTCCGGCTCAAGACCATGGCCTCGGATTTGGAGGAACTGATCCTCATCCCGGCCGCATCACACTCGGCTGCAAACCGCTCCAGTGAAAGTTGTAAATCACGAACTGATGAAGCCAGTAGGACCACATCATCTGCAAAAAACAGAGAAGCGATTCTAAGGTCACCAAAACGGATCCTCTCAACACCTTGGCTGCGCCTAGAAATTCTGTCCATAAAAGTTATGAACAGAATCGGTGACAAAGGGCAACCTTGGCGGAGTCCAACTCTCACCGGAAACGAGCCTGACTTACTGCCGGCAATGCGGACCAAGCTCTGACACCGGTCGTACAGGGACCTAACAGCCCATATCAATGGGCCTGGTACCCCATACTCCCGGAGTACCCCCCACAGAACCCCCCGAGGGACGCGGTCGAATGCCTTCTCCAAGTCCACAAAGCACATGTAAACTGGTTGGGCAAACTCCCACGCACCCTCCAGGACCCTGTTGAGGGTGTAGAGCTGGTCCAGTGTTCCACGACCAGGACGAAAACCACACTGCTCCTCCTGAATCCGAGGTTCGACTATCCGACGGACCCTCCTCTCCAGAACCCCTGAATAGACCTTACCAGGGAGGCTTAAGAGTGTGATCCCCCTATAGTTGGAACACACCCTACGGTCCCCCTTTTTGAATAGGGGAACCACCACCCCAGTCTGCCAATCCAAGGGAACTGCCCCCGATGTCCACGCGATATTGCAGAGTCGCGTAAGCCAACACAACCCTACAACATCCAGAGCCCTAAGGAACTCCGGGCGAATCTCATCCACCCCCGGAGCCTTGCCACCGCAGAGCTTTTTAACCACCTCGGCGACCTCAGCACCAGAGATCGGAGAACCCGACCCAAAGTCCCCAGGCTCCGCTTCCTCAGTGGAAGACGTGCCAGTAGGATTGAGGAGGTCTTCGAAGTATTCCGCCCACCGACTCACAACATCCCGAGTTGAGGTCAGCAGCACGCCACCCCCACCATAAATGGTGTTGGTCGCGTACCTCTTTCCCCCCCTGAGACGCCGGATGGTGGACCAGAATCGCCTCGAAGCCGTACGGAAGTCATTCTCCATGGCCTCTCCGAACTCCTCCCACGCCCGAGTTTTTGCCTCAGCAACCACCCGAGCCGCATGCCGCTTGGACTGCCGGTACCTATCAGCTGCTTCTGGGGTCCCACAAGCCAAAAAGGCCCAATAGGACTCCTTCTTCAGCCTGACAGCATCCCTCACTGCCGGTGTCCACCACCGGGTTCGAGGGTTGCCACCACGACAGGCACCAACAACCTTGCGGCCACAGCTCCGATAAGCTGCCTCGACAATAGAGGCGCGGAACACGGCCCACTCGGACTCCATGTCCCCCGCCTCCCTCGGAACGTGTTCAAAGCTCTCCCGGAGGTGGGAGTTAAAGCTCCGTCTTACGGGAGACTCTGCCAGACGTTCCCAGCAGACCCTCACAATACGTTTGGGTCTGCCAGGTCTGACCGGCATCCTCCCCCACCATCGGAGCCAACTCACCACCAGGTAGTGGTCAGTTGACAGCTCCGCCCCTCTCTTCACCCGAGTGTCCAAGACATGCGGCCGCAGATCAGATGAGACGACAACAAAGTCGATCATCGAACTGCGACCTAGGGTGTCCTGGTGCCAAGAGCACATATGGACACCCTTATGCTTAAACATGGTGTTCGTTATGGACAATCCATGACGAGCACAGAAGTCCAATAACAGAACACCACTCTGGTTCAGATCAGGGGGGCCGTTCCTCCCAACCACACCCCTCCAGGTCTCACTGTCATTGCCCACGTGAGCGTTGAAGTCCCCCAGTAGAACAAGGGAGTCCCCAGGAGGCGCACTCTCCAATACCCCCTCCAAGGACTCCAAAAAGGGTGGGTAGTCTGAGCTGCCGTTTGGTGCATAGGCACAAACAACAGTCAGAGCCCGTCCCCCCACACGTAGGCGAAGGGAGGCTACCCTCTCGTTCACCGGGGTGAACCCCAACGTACAGGCACCAAGATGGGGGGCAACCAGTATGCCCACTCCTGCTCGGCGCCTCTCACCAGGGGCAACTCCAGAGTGGAAGAGTGTCCAACCCCTCTCAAGGAAACTGGTTCCAGAGCCAGAGCCATGCGTTGAGGTGAGTCCGACTATTTCTAGTCGGAACTCTCAACCTCACACACTAGCTCAGGCTCCTTCCCCACCAGAGAGGTGACATTCCATGTCCCAATGGCCAGCTTCTGTAGCCGAGGATCAGACCGCCAGGGTCCCCGCCCTCGGCCACCACCCATCTCACATTGCACCTGACCCCTTTGGCCCCTCCCACAGGTGGTGAGCCCATGGGAAGGGGGACCCATGTCTCCTCTTCGGGCTGTGCCCGGCCGGGCTCCATGGGTAAAAACCCGGCCAACAGGCGCTCGCCAGCGTGCCCCACCTCTAGGGTTGGGCATCGAGAATCGAGAATCGTTCGGAACCGGGACTAACTGTCCGTTTTTCCCGGAATCGTTCAAAATATTAATTTGCGATTCCTATTTTCGATGCTAGTTAGCCGACCGGAAGTAGCGCCGCCGAAAACCAACGAAGAAGAATCCACCGGAAGTGTGCATCTGTTATCGAAAGCGTACTAATTAATAAAAAATGAGCAGTCAGGTCAGTGCAGCACTTGCAATAATTTTCTATCATGCAAAGGAGGGTGGAGAAGTAAAATAGTGTCCCGTCTTTGACGCGCTCCACCGGATTATTTTCGCTTCGTATCCGACCGGAAGTGCAGAGTGGTCCGTCTGCAAAACGCTCCGCCGGACTTTTCGCTAATCGCTACCTCTCGGCTCCATCAGGTAAATAAATAAACTACGTCTCATACCAACATTAAGGCAGCTAACAAGTTATACTCCGCTTAAAGCGGTAAGTCAGCTCAAATACAAACACGATGCTAACGTTAGCTCGTTTTTTTTTCTTAGACAAACGACCTGAAATGGCTTCAGTGTTCACCAGTGACTGTCCAAGGTAAAAACGTCAGTGTAACTGAATGAAGAATGCCACAAAACAGTTACAGAATATGTTGTGAAAAGCTTGCATCCCTTTTCAGATGTGGATTCAACTCCTGCCATGGATNTCATACCAACATTAAGGCAGCTAACAAGTTATACTCCGCTTAAAGCGGTAAGTCAGCTCAAATACAAACACGATGCTAACGTTAGCTCGTTTTTTTTTCTTAGACAAACGACCTGAAATGGCTTCAGTGTTCACCAGTGACTGTCCAAGGTAAAAACGTCAGTGTAACTGAATGAAGAATGCCACAAAACAGTTACAGAATATGTTGTGAAAAGCTTGCATCCCTTTTCAGATGTGGATTCAACTCCTGCCATGGATTGCACTTACATTGCACTCAAATCCAACACTTATTAACATTCTTAATCCATTTAAAGTTATCTGTGTCTTTTAAAATGTCTTAATGTCTCTAGTTTTCAGTATTATAATTTCTGTTTATGTTCTCTTTCATTCCATTATGAGTGAATGTCACAGTTTGAAGAATTATTGAATAGGTTAGTAGGCAATAACAACAGAGCTAATAATTGTATACATTCTCAGTCTTAAAAATGATTTAATAATCTCTTTTTACTGATAATACTGATAAACCTGTTGTTTGTTTAGGAACTTCCTGCAGTCTGTCCAGAAAGTCTCCACTGGAGGAGCTTTTTGCTGAGGAAGAGGCACAACATAATGTCACAGCTCCATGTCCATGAAGAAACAAATGGAGAGAGGGCTGCAGATACCAGGACATCCCACCAGCCGTTCTGTCTGAGGATCCTGCTGCTGGTGGTGGAACCAGGTTAGCCCATCAGTGGGAGCTCAGTAACATGACTGCAGCATCAGACACTGGACAATATTATATGTATAATAATAATATATGTTGGTGAGTCCTCCATGTTGGCTCTAATCTGCCCTGTGAGAAATTCATAGTAAATGTAACAAAAAGGAAAAAGTTCATAGCATTAAATTCAAACAGAAGTTCAAATTATTTCATCCTGAAATAACTCTGGCTAACTACTGTAGCTTTTTTATAACATGGGAGTTAAACTCAAAGTAGTCTCCTCAGATAAATTGTGTTACCATTATTTTTATATTAAAGTTTCTGTTAACTTATTATTTTTATATTTGATTGTTTCTGTTCAGTGCCCTGAGACGACTTCTGTTGTGACTTGGAGCTATACATTATAAATAAACTGAACTGAATTGACATGTCTTTTTTTAACCCCGTCTTTTTTAACCCCGCCTACAAAAAGAATCGGAATCGAGAATCGAAAAGAATCGGAATCGAAATGAAGAATCGGAATCGGAACCGGAATCGCTCAAATTCAAACGATGCCCAACCCTACCCACCTCCGGGCCTGGCTCCAGAGTGGGGCCCCGGTGACCCGTGTCCGGGCGAGGGAAAACTTAGTCCATTAATTGTACTCTAAGTGTATTCTTAGTTTAGCATATTTCTTAGTTCATAGCTTAGATCTTATTACTGTTTTTCTTTACAATTTGTAATTTTGTTGGATGTAACTGGCACCCTGTATACACAGTTTTGTTCCACCTCATGTACCACATGAGTATGTATAAAAAAAACAAGATGGCGGCGCGAGCACTCGCTGTGGCTTCTCTCTCTCCCGAGAACACAGTGTTTTTGTCTTTGTCCTGCATGCCGCAATGTGCCGTCACGTCTCCGTCATGTCTACGTGTTCAGAACGCAAGTACAGCCGTGAGTTCCTGATTGATGTTGGAAAAAAACGTTCATTTGGGCCTGCTCTGGAAGCCAGCACCGAGCCTCGCTTCATCGCGCCCACATTGGAAACGCAACAAGCGGAGTGACTGCGACCTGCTCTGGGAGCCAGCACCGAGCCTCCCTCCATCGCGCCCACATTGGAAACGCGACAAGCGGCGTGACAGGAAGCAGAAGCGGGGTAAGCGCGGAGGTATCGGAGCTAGGCTAGCAGCTAGCCCACAAAAACCGACGATCCCATCCATGGTTTTGGCTAATGTGCGCTCCTTGGACAATAAACTGGATTATATACGCCTGCTACGAACGACACAAAAGACTGTGAGAGACTGCTGTGTGTTTGTATTCACGGAAACGTGGCTCAACAACAACGTTCCGGACCATGCTGTTCAGCTAGGGCAGCTAACATGCTACAGAGCAGACCGAACCCTCGAGGGAGGTAAGACACGCGGAGGGGGGCTGTGTGTTTACATCAACAAAGCATGGTGCCTGGATGCTGCTGTGGTCCACAAACACTGCTCACCTTTAGTGGAGTTTATGACTATTAAATGCAGACCGTTTTATTTACCGAGGGAATTTACAGCTGTTATGATTGTTGCTGTATATATTCCTCCAAGCTCCAACAGCAAAGTTAGAGGTGAGGCGCTGAATGAACTATATCTGCACATCAGTGAGCAGCAAACAGCACACCCTGATGCTTTTCTCATCACGGCTGGTGATTTCAACCAAGCAGATTTAAAGAGTGTATTTCCAAAAACATACAGAAACATAAACTTTGCAACAAGAGGAAACAATACACTGGACCAAGTTTACACCACCATGAAAAATGCCTACAGAGCCCTCCCCCTCCCCCACATTGGTGCTTCTGACCATATCTGTGTTATGCTAAAGCCAGCATACAGGCCACTGGTGAAAGTCACAAAACCAGTCCGCAAGCAGATACGAGTGTGGCCAGAGGGGTCTTCAGAGGCACTCCAGGACTGTTTTGACACCACAGATTGGGGTATGTTCAAAGAAGCTGCTACCACAAACAACAACTTATGTCTCCAGGAGTACTCAGACACTGTATGTTCATACATCACCAAGTGCATTGATGATGTAACTAACCTCAAGACCATCACTGTTCGGGCTAATCAGAAGCCATGGCTGACAGCTGAGGTTTACAGACTCCTGAGAGCCAGGAATGCTGCCTTCAAAGCGGGAGATCAGGTGGGCCTGAGGGCAGCCAGAAAGAACCTGGATCGGGGCATCAGAAAGGCCAAGAAGCAGTATTCCAGGAAAATAGCTCACCGTTTCAAGGACAGCAAGGATACACGCAGTCTGTGGCAGGGAATACAGACCATCACAAACTACAAACCACCCCCCCAGACCTGTGACAGCTCAACCTCTACGCTGAATGAACTGAATGAGTTCTTTGCTCGGTTTGAGGCAAGTAACAGCACACCTGCACATAAACTCCCCCCCTCTCCTGATGGCCAGGTGCTGGCGCTGTCCTCAGACAGCGTAAGGCGATCATTTATCAAGATTAACGCCCGGAAGGCCTCTGGTCCTGACAACATACCTGGTCGTGTGCTGAAGGACTGTGCAAGGGAACTCGCAGCGGTCTTCACGGACATCTTTAACATCTCACTGAGCCAGGCCATCGTCCCCACCTGTTTCAAAGCCACCACCATCATCCCTGTCCCAAAGAAGGCAATGCCCGCATGCCTCAATGACTATCGCCCAGTAGCACTCACCCCCATCCTGATGAAGTGCTTTGAACGGCTAGTCATGAAAAGCATCACATCTGTCCTCCCTGCCTCCCTGGATCCCTTCCAATTTGCATACCGACCTAATCGCTCAACCGACGATGCCATCTCCTCTGCCCTCCACACAGCTCTCACACATCTGGACACGAAGGACTCTTATGTTAGAATGCTGTTCATCGACTTCAGCTCGGCATTCAACACCATCATCCCCCAACAGCTCATCCATAAACTGGACAGTCTGGGGCTGAACACCTCAATGTGTAACTGGCTGCTAGACTTCCTGACCGGGAGACCACAGACAGTACGGATCGGGAGTAACACATCTCAGAATCTGTTGGAATCCTGGCAAAAACCAATGCAGATTTGTTCCTGTCTTTGATTTTATACGTCTACCTTATAATGTTTTGCTAGTTTTTTGATACTTTGTTAAAAAAAAAAAAAATAGAAAAAAATATATATATATATTTTGTTTTTTTCTCTCTTTTTGTTTTCTATTGTTTATTGTTTGTTTGTTTATTGTTTAATGAAATTCTATCACTGCTGTTCATTGTTCTTTAGTTTTAGCAGGTCGCTTTCGTAAATGAGCCCATGAGGTTCAAAAGATTTACCTGACTAAATAAAGGTTGAATGAAAAACACATCTAGCACCATGACATTGAACACAGGGGCCCCACAAGGATGTGTGCTGAGCCCCCTTCTATTCACCCTGCTAACACACGACTGCACACCATCGTACAGCTCCAACCACTTCATCAAGTTTGCGGACGACACAACAGTGGTAGGTCTCATCAGCAACAACGATGAGACGGACTACAGGAACGAGGTGAGCCGCTTGGCCTTGTGGTGCGGACACAACAATCTCACTCTCAACGTGGAGAAGACAAAGGAGATTGTCGTGGACTTCAGGAAGAGGATGCACAACATGCCCCTCTGACCATCAACAGCACCGCAGTGGAGAGAGTGGACAGCACCAAGTTCCTGGGAGTGCACGTGGACTTACACAGCAAACGCCTCACTCGGAAAGCCCACTGCATGGCAGGTGATCCCACACACCCACTACACAGCCGCTTTAGACTGCTGCCATCAGGGAGGAGACTGAGGAGTCTCCAGGCTCGTACCAGTAGACTGAGAGACAGCTCTGTTCATCAGGCAGTCAGAATGCTAAACACTCTGCCTGCTCTGCCTCCCCTCCCATTTGAACTGCCTTAACACAAAAAACTTTCTCACACATTACCACTCAACACAAAGTTTTTAACACTGGACCCTGTGTCATCAAACGGGTTATTCACTAAACTCTCGGTCATGTGCTCATTCAGTTTGCACTACTTCTCATATTTGCACTAATGTTTGTATTACATTACTGCCTATAGTCTTACTACTGTTTACATTCACTGTTTACATTTATTAATACGGTTTACATTTATTACTACTGTTTTACATTTATTACTACTGTTTACATTTACACTACTTTTATATCTACACTACTGCTGATACATATACAGTATTCTCTGACTAGCCTTATCTAAGGATGCCAAATGTGCCTTATGTGCCTTACTGCATATGCCACTTTGCCTCTATACCAACATCAACTACCTCATACATATACTGTGTACATTAACTCATATGCTGCTGTGCCACTCTTTGCAAATGTCAATGCTAGAACCTTCAGTTTATTTTATAGATATACTTTTTATACTTTTTATACTACTATGAAAAAACTCAGGACAGTATTACACTTTTATTATTTCATTTTATGCTTATGTTCATTGGGTGTTTGGTGTTTTAGGGGTGTTTGGTGTTTCAGTGTTGGTGTAAATTTTCATACTTTTATACTACTATGAAAAAACTCAGGACAGTGTTACACTTTTACTATTTTATGCTTATGTTTATTAAATGTTTTAGTGTTTAGTGTTTAGATGGTTACTGTTGCACCGAGGGACTGAGAGAAACACAATTTCAATCCTGTGTATGTCCTGTACATATTGCAGTTCTGACAATAAAGTTGACTTTGACTTTTACTTAACATGTGATTTGAATGACAAGAAAGACACCTTGACCTTGACCATGAGAAGTAGATGGTCAAGGCTATTAGACAATACATCCATCTTTACAACTGTCCCAGCAAACCTGGAGACAACACAGAGACAACACGGAGACACAGACAGCTTTCCCTTGCCGTTCTGGTCCAAAGGGTGTGCCTCAGCTGGGGAGCATCACTTGTTCACTTTGTTTGCTCGTTATTTTTGCAATATATTTTAGAAATAGTTACAGTTTATTTGTGACAAATGTATAAATGACAGATGGCATATACTTTCTCAGTTTGTATGACATAAATATCTAGTAGTTGTATTCTGCGTTGGGAAGATGGGTAGACACTGGTTGAAATCTGTTATTGCCATGTGACGTGAGGATGGGAGATTCTTGAGTTCGGCACTGCAGTTTTTCACGGTGTACAAAATGTTCTTGCAGAAAACAACTTCTTGCAACTACGTTAGTGAGAGCAGATTTC
>JBBPBX010014809.1:9761-27671 GCA_038048925.1 Garcialebias charrua | reverse complement strand
TTGAACATGCTCCGAAAACAAAAACCTGCATCCTTCTTTGTGGCTGGGCTACGAGAAACCACCTGAAAAAAGACTCTGTATCCTCCAGAGGAACGAGAACACCAGGTATGATTTAAGAGACAGCTTTTAGTTTAATGATTTTATGTAGTCAGTGATTAAATGATACTAATATTTTCGTGCATAACTGGCAAATAAACACACGCACCTATATACTGTATGTATGCTGTCTGTGTATATTTATTTATACTGTATATATAATATAGGTGTCTGTTGTGTTTATTTATATATATATATATAATATAGGTGTGTGTGTGTGTGCGTGGGTTTCTTTTATATATAATCTAGGTGTGTTTGTGTGTGTTCATAAATGAACCCTAATGTTTGTATACTGTACTTTTCTTTTCCTCCTTTCTGTTATATTTCTGCATAAGGTGAGTTCCAGGGATGGTGGATGATGCTCCAGTTGGTCCAGGGATGGATGGATGAAGCTCCAGTTGGTCCAGGGATGGATGACACTCCAGTTGGTCCAGGGATGGATGAAGCTCCAGTTGGTCCAGGGATGGATGAAGCTCCAGTTGGTCCAGGGATGGATGACACTCCAGTTGGTCCAGGGATGGATGAAGCTCCAGTTGGTCCAGGGATGGATGGATGACGCTCCAGTTGGTCCAGGGATGGATGAAGCTCCAGTTGGTCCAGGGATGGATGACACTCCAGTTGGTCCAGGGATGGATGAAGCTCCAGTTGGTCCAGGAGATGGATGAAGCTCCAGTTGGTCCAGGAGATGGATGAAGCTCCAGTTGGTCCAGGAGATGGATGAAGCTCCAGTTGGTCCAGGAGATGGATGACGCTCCAGTTGGTCCAGAAGTTTGTGTGCAGTTATGTACCACAGCAACAAATGAGTGAAAATATAATTTCTATAAATAAATCTGCGTTTGAAGTGCATTTGGTGTTGCTGTGTTTCACCTTCTTTATTTCAATAAGATACGTTGTTTAATGTCTAATGAGAAGTTCTACTGCAAATAAAAACACTAGATGTGATTGTTTTTTTGGCAACTTACCAGTTTAGTTTTTTATTGACAAGTACAAAACTTAAAAACATGCATGTTGCTGTGGTTCCTCCTCCAGGAGGAGATTGATAAGAATAAAAGCTATAATTATAAATTTTAGGCTGATTGTTAACTCTAAATTGACTCTGGGTGTGAGTGAGACAGGTCCCTCTTGTAAATGAGTCCCCGTGGCTCAACGAGGCAAGCCTGTATAAATAAAGGTTGAATGAATGAATAAACTAAAAACATTTGAAACTGAATACAATATGAGAACTGTGGGTGATTTGATGTCTTTTAATGAAAATGATTGGCTGCAGAATAAATACCAGAATAAATACCAGGTCAAATACACTCAACAAGAAATGATGGGCAGTTTCTGATTTTAAACAAACTGGAACAGATTCCTCATCATGTGGGACCACTGGACGACCACTGGACGACCACTGGACGACCACTGGACGACCACTGGACGACTGGAGCAAGCAGCAAACCCCTCCGGAATCCAAGACGATGGAACTTGGCCCTTCACTCGTCTGTACCTTAAAAAAAGAATAAAACTGTCATGTTTGCATCACAAAGTCTAAAATAAGACCAAGTTTGCTACTCAAAGTAGAAAGAATAAATACAGTTGCTCCTACATTTTTTACTCATTCACAAAGATATACTGTAATGTTCAATTTTATATTGATTTCAGTAATTTTATCTTAGATTTACTTTAATATTTTTGAATTATTGTGCCAGGTGCTTGTGTCATTACTTGTTCTTCTGCTCCTGCGTCTCAGAGTAAGTGTGTCTGTCAACTTCAGCGTGGGAGACCAGTCTGTGACTTGTGTGCAGGCCTTCCTGAAAATATAAATATTTCAATAGAACAAATGTAGTAATAACCAAAAGATGAACTTGTGTTATGGAATATTTTCTGTACAAACAGCATCCCACTGCTTTATTCACATGAGAGTAACAGGGACCTACAATCAAAACAGTACTACAGTACAGTGTATGTGCAGTATGTATGTATATACTGTATATATAGTGTGCATACAGTATACACATACACACAGCATATGTATGTACTGCAAATGTATTACACACACATGTAGTTATATTATTTATCCACAGATTTGTTTAGTAAATACTTTAACAGATGCTAACGCTACATGCTAAGCTAACCACAGCTAGTAGACAATGCTAAATCATGAAGAAAAAAACAACAACAGCTCCAACACAGAGAAAATTATACTCTCACATTGTTCTGAAATTGTTTCACAAAATGATTTATGTAGAATATTTTGTTTACCGGAGAAAACGTGATCTGAACACGACGTCTTCGAGAGCAGATCAGGCAGAGGAGGGGCAGCTGTCAGCTCCTCCGATGGAGATAAATCCTTCACGTTTACTTATTTTTGGGATGAAGTGAAAACTGCACTTTGAACAAACGTCTACCCGACAGCAACACCCACTAACCCAACACGAAGTAACCATTGCAATTAATTAGAAATAAACAAAACAAAAAAACAAAAGTGAAAAATACAGCCAGTAGACTGGGCTTTAACTGCTGCTCTCACTTCAGGCGGAAGTCGTTCCCATAATTCGCGCAAGGCATCATGGGGCGTAGGAATATTGTGGATAAGAAGAAGAAGAAGACCTCTGAAGAAGACACTTCTTCTTCTAATATTGTGGATAAGAAGAAGAAGAAGACCTCTGAAGAAGACACTTCTTCTTCTGGAAATAAAAACAAAAATGAAGTGGCGTCAAATACTGTATTAGCGGTTTTAGGATTTTTGTTTAGTCATTTTTCAATAATGGACTCGGCAGGAGCAGAAGATGAGGCAGAAGACCATGGAGAATGTTGTTTTTCACACAAGGCGGCTGACAGCTTCGTATGAGGTAAGAGAAATGCACGTTTGTTTGCCCTGCGCTGTAGTCCACTTCCTGCTTTTGGAGCGGTCTCCTGTCCACTTGCATTCACACTGCATTCGAACCGCGTCAGAGTTCACTTCAACTGAACCGAGACCTAGGTTTTTAGGCACTTTTTTAGTCTGTATCCGAGTTCGATTGCGTATTCACACCTCCCCAAACAAACCAGACTTTCTAGGCAAACAGACTAGAGTTCAATTAAAGCAGACTAAACAGGGCTGGTGTTAATGCACCCTTATAGATATCTTTACATCTTCATCCAAAACACCTATTTTAAATCTTGGAACTTACACTTTTTTATGGCGATTCTTAAGGATTAAGTTTGCAGTCTTACTAAAGAGCAGTTTTTTTCCTTTGAGTGTTTGCTGTTTTGTACTCATTATCATAGTCACTGAAAAAAAATGAACAAGGGGAAAGCAACAACAAAAAAAGCGTCAGAACCTAAATAATCCCTTTATAAAACATCTGGAATTGGTTTTCTTCAGGAAAACTAAAACACTGAACCAAGACTTGGTCAAGACAGATCAACTGGCATAGAACTGGAGCAAATTGTCTTCTTGCGACAAAGTCCTGATTAGAAGGGCTTAAA
The DNA here is from genome assembly GCA_038048925.1 of Garcialebias charrua. Taxonomy (NCBI): domain Eukaryota; kingdom Metazoa; phylum Chordata; class Actinopteri; order Cyprinodontiformes; family Rivulidae; genus Garcialebias; species Garcialebias charrua. The sequence continues at coordinate 24,122 of JBBPBX010014809.1, read as the reverse complement.
AAGCTAATGTAAATGTTTTTCCTGAGTTTTGTATCCTCTGTTGACAGAACATTGGTAACCTCCTTAGTTTAAGTTTTGTTTTTAATGCTTGAATGATTTAATGATCAGTGTTAGTTGACCTAATTTCCAAAGCACCCATATATTTTCTAATGGCAAGACAAGGACTGGATTGGCAATGCATTAAAAAAGCAGCCATGAGGAATGCAGAGTGATTAAAGACCACAAAAAAAAAAAATTGCAACAACTTTTTTCTTCAATCATGTTCTCATTGGCAACAAAAAGTACTTTGATGGTTAGATGGACCAAAACACATTTGGTTATCTTCTTTCCCATCTAATTTGTCCCCCTAGCCAAAAAAGAATATTAAACATAATTCCATTTTTGTCCTGTCCTCCCAGTCTTGAGCCATCCACTCGCACATAGATTTATGTCTGTCCCAGAGTCTAACCAGAGACCCTTGGGGCACCTAGAAGCAGCAGGCTTCCCCTGAAATGCCAAGGGTGTCATTGGGTCCTGTCAGACAGAATTAGATCTATTCAAGCAGCTTCTGCAGCCGTGTTAGTGTAAGTTAGGTGTTTTTGTTTGAGCATGTCTTGAAATAAAAGCAGGTATGCATGAAAGAAAACATGTATCAGAAACTTGGGAAATTGGTGTTGAAATGTGCATTAAGGCTGGTGGATTGTCATCATAAAACCCATATTCTTAAAGGATATTTAGTGAAATACACAGACACAACAGCTTTCTTTTTTTTTATATAAATATTTTTAACAAGTGTGACATGCTCCATTGCAAGGAAGCAACACAATTTGTCTGGTTCTTCTTTGAGCACTAGAAGCGTGTTTAGGAATGCCTCATTGGGTTTAGACTACAAATTTGATATTACCCAAAGTGCTCTTTCCAACTGATCATTCCAGATGGATCACATTGCAGAGATGCAGGTATTCCACTTTACTTATAAAGCTAAATCTGTCCCCCAGGACTGCTACTTGCAAAGGGAAGCCACCCATCTCACCTTGCAAATAGTCAATGAACCATTGGAATACTATAATTCTAATTTAGGGATTGGGTGTGTGTGACAAGGGCACCAGGGCACTTGAAGATAAAAAGCCCTCTAAGGACCCATTAGTTCTTCATTCCACGTCTTTAATCAATGGGCTAATGTTTACTCTGCTTAGTGTGTCATTTATAATTAAAACTAGTACTGCTCGTTAGCGTCTAATGGGCCAAATGCAATCATTTTAATACCTAAAACATTAACTACATCCCCATCTTTCAAAGAAACAAACATCAAATCAACAACATTTCTGTCAATGGTTTAATAAAATGGTACGGTAATCACTCTGAAAGAATTACACATTGAATTCCAAAGGAAATGAGTTCTTACCGTTTTTACAGATGGGGCAGCACTGCTCCGGTTCATACACAGGGTTGACACACTCTGGGACGGCGCAGTCTGACACCACACAGTGTACTTCATTATTTGGTTCGCAGCGGCACCATTCACAGGGCGACGGCTGTGGACAGAAATGGGAGGCGAGACTGAGAATCTGGGTCAAATGCTTCACTTGGTTTCACCTGAATATGTCGAACAACTGAAAGAAATACAGTACTGTAGTTGGCAGGAATGTGTCCTAAATTTTTCTCCACATGAGAAAATTAAGTCTTGCTTAACACAAGACATAGTAAATAATTTACAACCCCAACATTATTAAAGCGCTTGTTTTGTAACAACCGTTAAGTAGATTCGGATGAAGCTTGCACTCTGAAAAGAACCTCCAATGGAAGTCTTTAAAGCGTTACTAATATTTTCCATTTGCTGTATTCTGCATTAAAGTGCCTCGGGAAACAGTTCAAAGTCTTATTTTACCACCTCTGCAACATGTAAATCAGTGCTGTGCTTCTGCCTTTTTCTTGACTTTATCTTTCCCAAGTCACTTGACCAGAAAATGAACTGTAATGCAATTACACTGGCTGGAAAAATACAAACTGACTCCAAGTCTCTGAAGGTCAGCTGTTCATCATAATATATTTTCTTTCTGTTCATTGTGGTAAAAAGCTTTTTGAGGGCATCCCAACACAAGGCTTGCACTACTCAGTGCTTCTAAGAGTTCAGATACCTTTTTTTTTTGGTAGGTAAGTTAATCCAATAATTCTCAGTCAGGTCATCTGGACAATTTAATTTTTATAGAAATGTTCCACCCTCTATCTGGAGGGCTTCATCAGTCAGAGGAGTTCCAGTAAACTGTTTCCCCACCAAGCAGTAAACACCTTAATTGGACCATTTTTGCTGGAACTAAGATGGTTTTTTGGGGGCCGTCCTGTCCCTCGTCGACTCCTTCCAGACAGGCAGCCACAGCAAAAGTAGTTCAAGGCAACAAAGTTCATGCTCATTCATCCAGGTACCAAATCCAATAATTCGCAGTCGACTGAGAATTATTGGATGATGATTGAGCATGAACTTAGGTAAATTAATGTTTTTAACGAGCATGTTGAAGAACTAAAAAGCTTTTAAATGAAATATATTGAATTTCAACAATAACATCTTTAGGGTGGCTAATAATCTGATGTTTGTCTGGATCAGCTGAGAGTTCAGCTGGTGTCTCACAGTCTGTCTTGGGTATACAGAGGTTGGACCCAAGGATGCAGGCTGACACAAAAAGCTTGAGAAATTAGCTCTCTGCATTTAACCCATCACACCTGAGATACACCCAGGTGGAGCAGTGGGCAGCTATGTAAGCGTTCGGGGAGCATTGGGTATCTTGCTTAAAAACACCACAATGTGGGAATGGCCGGGAGTCGAACCACCACTTTCTGGTACCAAGTCGGTTGCCCTACATCTACACCATCTCGTCTCCTTATAAAAATCATTTTAGAAATAAAGACAAATATAAAGATGTACAGTACAATACACTACCCTTAGAGCTACAATAATGAAGTTATATCCACAATATTCCTGAAGGTGGCACTGTATTTGCGATTATGGGACTTACTTCCGTTTGACCCCGGAAGTGCCTGTATTCCATAGGCGGAGTATGGATCGCGGGTGTTTTTGAAAGTTATTTTCATTCATTTTATCGGAGCAAACACAGCTTTTGTTTAAACGGAACGTTTACTGAAATGTCCTACCGGGGTTCAGGTACCTGCTGTGCTGTTCGCGGCTGCACCAACAACCGGACCAAGCTAAATCTTTGGCTAAAACAACAGTGTTTTCAACACGGACCCAAAACAAAGAAAGAGTGTTCCTGCATCCTTCTCTATGGCTGTGTCTGCGCGATCAGGTAACATCTGTAATTTCTTTTTATTCAGGGAGGGTTTATTAATGAGAGTTTTGGATGATTTACTGTCTTAAAATGATATATGTCAGGCGCGACCGGTACTTTTAGCCGAGATAGCTGCTAATAAACCTTAGCCGAGAGGCCGGAGCAAACGCGTTCGCCATTTATGTATTTTTAAATTATATCAGCGCGATCAGGTCACATCTTTTTATTCAGGGAGGGTTTATTAATGAGAGTTTTGGAAGATTTACTGTCTTAAAACGATAGATCTCAGACGCGACAGGTATTTTTAGCCGGGATAGCAGCTAACAAACCTTAGCCGAGAGGCCGGAGCAAACGCGTTCGCTATTTATGTATTTTTAAATTATGTCAGCGCGATCAGGTCACATCTGTTATTTCTTTTTATTCGGGGAGGGATATTAATGAGAGTTTTGGAAGATTTACTGTCTTAAAACGATAGATCTCAGATGCGACCGGTATTTTTAGCCGGGATAGCTGCTAACAAACCTTAGCCGAGAGGCCGGAGCAAACGCGTTCGCTATCTATGTATTTTTAAATTATGTCAGCGCGATCAGGTCACATCTGTTATTTCTTTTTATTTGTCCCTCCTCTTTTAACAAAACGAGTGGTGTTCCCACATTTTTAATGAACTAAAACAACAAAGTTTGGACTGTCTTCAACTGTATTACTCGCATGTAAACAAACGGTGTTTCCGGTCAACCGGAAGTCGTGCGCACATTTCGCGCAAAGCATCATGGGGCATAGGAATATTGTGGATAAGAGTGAGATTCTCTGGGTGTCACTTCTTTGCAGTGTGCCATGTCTACAACATGCAGCATGTTCTCTATAGCCAGGAAATGGCATCTCTGATCGTCTCGATCCAGCACTGACAACAGTTAACGCATGTGTCGCCACAGACCAATTTTATGGCTTGGAGGAGGTTTTTTTTTATATTGGACTGTCAGTCATAGACATTACACTAGAATGTAAAAAAAAAAAAATCCTCTGCTGTACTGAGGAAAATGAAAAATGGCTGAAAACAGACTTGGCTGGTGTTCAATTTCTGTACTGTATTATTAAATCTCCTTCTCTCCTCATTTAAATTAAACCAAGCTTAAACCACAAAAGTATAAATCAAATTTAAATATGTGCTTTAGTTATTTAGAAAAAAAACATGCTGTCACACTGCTAATGTTGCACCCTGTCTTATTTATAGCACAGAGTGCTGAAAGCATCTGCTTAAGATGGAAACAGTTATAATTAACACGATGCCACGAACAGCATTTTCCTTGTTTGATTGCATCTAAAAATACATTTCAGTGGTTTAGAGCCCTTTGATTTCAAGTTTAATGATGTGCTCTTTCTGAATTAGTTTACCGGGTAATCATTTCCAAAAGTCTGGTCGATTTTGAGTCATTAAGTGTATTCTGCAACATCTGTGCTCAAAAAATATTTTGCATCTGCAACCTTTTAGTCACCATTACACAAGTCCACCAGTGAGCAAATTGTGTTTACTGAAAATAAACGAAAATGTATTTGCAAAAAAAAAAAAAAACATGAAGATGTGTCGTGAAAACTGCACATGGAGAGCCTAGAGTTTGAAAAGTGAGTTTAGGACACAAGTAGTTGTTTAAAGAAATTAGGTTTAGTGCTGTAGGATAACAAGAAAAGTTTAAAATTTGATTCTAACTACTGTGACTGACAGCCAATTAGAGAACCAAAAGTTGTATTTTTTACATAAAGGCTCCAATGGGAGGGGATGGCGGCTCAGTTGATAGAGTTACCACCTCTCAAAAAGAAGGTCACTGGATCGAATCGAATCATGGCTGTGGACGTTTCTGGTTGGAGTTTGCATGTTCTATCCGTGGATGCGTGGGCTTCCTCAAGTTCCATTATCAATCATGTTCACTCGGTGCAACACATTGACTATGGGAATTGCACCCCCGCGCGGTTACCTGAAGTAATACAATCACACCTTTACGGCAGGTGGGCATCAGCGTCACCACAGAGGCCCCGCCCTCTTGGTATAAAGACGCGTGCGCCCATCTTACTTTCTCTTTTTTGCCCTTCACCTCGCTTACACCTGAACTTCGTGGGACTTCTCTGTAGCTACATCGCTCTATCTGAGGTGAGCTCGCTCCCTACTCTGAGCGCACAGAGAAATTCCTTTGTGTGGCTGGGCTAGCGAAAGTTAGTCCAGCGTCTTTTGTTTAACCTCAAGGTTTTTGTCTTCTCTCTTCGCAGACGGTTTCGCTCGATGGCGCTAACTGCGTCACACCACTACCCCACTACCGAGTAGCGGGCTAGCCAGCGAAAGCGACACAACGAAGGAGACGTCTTCGGACGACATTAGCACAGCTAACAAGCTCGACCTTCTCAGCCATGGTGTCTGAGAAAGGGAAGCGAAAAGCAAGAAATGCTAAGAAGACCAGCATGCCAGCGAGCCCCAGCTCTCGAGCCTGCCCCAGCGGCTGCGGCTACTCCCTCTCGGCGATGGACACCCACGAGGCCTGTCCCATCTGCCTGGGGATGTTGCATGCTAAGACAGCGCTGGAATCCCCCAACTCCTGTCCACACTGCAGCCAGATGCTAGAAGCTGTGAGGAAGCATCGCGTGGACATCGTGGCCAAGACCATGGGCGGCACCGCGCCAACACGGGAACCAGACCTCACAGAGGCGCTCACTCCCACACCAGAGCTTGAGAACATTGATCTGGAGGACAGTGGACAGGTCGAATGGGGGGACAGTATGGACATGACAGCACCCGTCGGGGACTCGACGGCTGAGTTTGACACACGAGGCCTGATGAACGACGAACTCTCGCTAACAGTCTCGGGGGGAATTTCAGATGAAGAAGCCGACAACGAGGACGAAGGGGAAGATGTAGAATTCCCCTAGAACCCGACGGCAGCTCTGCCAGAGACAGACGCTTCCATCCCCGCCTTATTCGACTTGTGTCGCAGAGCGGCAGACGTGCTACAGATCGCCTGGCCAGAACCCCTACCTCACCAACAGGTTACGAGATTGGCAGGCACCTACTTCTACGCGAAGCAGCAGTCGGCCACAAGGCACAGGATGCCGATTTTCCCAGATTTCCTCACGGAACTCACTCGCACCTGGGCTGAACCCAGGGCTCCCATGCTTCTGCCATTCTCACAGTTTCTCGACGTCGCCGGAATGAAGGCAGCAGGAATCGCCAACGTCCCGCAGATGGAGGACACGCTGGCGAATCACTTGGCCCCCAGGACGTCGGGTGCAAAGCCAACTCTGCCCAGCAAAGCCTGCCGCGCCTCGGCTGCCCAGCTCGAAAAATGCTACAGAGCTCAGGGCCTCGCAGTCCACACGATGAACGCTTCGGCCTTGATACAGGCGCACCTGGCAGAGAAGCTACAGGAGCTCCAGGTAACCACAAACAAAAGGATGGCAGCTGACATCCTAGAGGAAGCCAGCAGGGCGACTGACTTTGTGCTCCGCATGATAGGGACCGCGGCCTAGCTCAGGGGAGATGCATGGCTGAAGTGGTCATCGCCCAACGCCACCTGTGGCTCACACTGACGGACCTGCCAGAAGGCCAACGTTACCCTTTTCTTCACCACCCGATAGAGCTGACGGGACTCTTTGGGTGGACTCTGGAGCGTATCCAGAGCAGGCTGGAGCAGCGAAGAAAACAGGCTGAAGCGTTGCGCAAGGGGATGCCGAGAAAAGCTCCCCCCCTCCCCCAGAGACACCAGCGGGAGCAGGCCTGCGCAGCCTCGACACCACTCAGCCACACGCCGCCCCTCGCAGAAAAGACCAGCTTACGACGGGGAGAAACGGCAGAGACCCGCAGCAGGTCCATCTCAGGCCGGTCAGTCCTGGAGCAGGAATAATAATAATAATAATAATAATTAATTCAATTTATAACGCACTTTTCATTGCTGAAAATCTCAAAGTGCTACACATATATTGAATGCTACACACATTCATAAACCGGTGGCGGCAGACTACCATGCAAGGTGCTTTCCAGTCCTACCGGGAGCAACTCAGGGTTAAGTGTCTTGCCCAAGGACACAACGACACATGGTGCGGGTCCCAGGAACAGGGTCGTTCCTCGCCAAGCGGTTCTGCCGAGGACTTCTCGACGAACCGGGACGGAAGGCAGAAGTAGGCCTGACGAAGCGGGCCCGCTCCACAGTTTTGTAGGTTTGTCCGCCCATGTGGTATGGGAACCAAGACATTTAAACCCAGACTTTGTTTGTAAAAGACTACGAAAAGCTGGTGACATTCGTGTGTGCTCAAAACAAAATTTTTCTGATGTGTTTGTAATAAAGACAAATCTCTGTTCTTCAAAACACAAAAATAAAGTACCATAAGCACAAACTACCCTCATTCTTGACTCAAAAAACAAAACAAAAACAAGGACAACAACAACCCATTTTCATGAAAACAGTCACGATCAAGGGAGAGGGCAAGCACCCCTCCTCCCTCGTGAAGCACAGGGTGTCAGGTCAGACAATGAACCGCAGCGGGACATCTGGGGTCTGTCTGGAGCAGACAGACTTCACGGCGTCCACGTGCGGGCAGGTCAGTTCACTCAGGGCCGAGCGAGAGGGGTCAGATGCTCCCCCACCCGCACCCACGAGGCGCAGGCATCCCACAATTAACATGCCTCTGAGGCTCTCAGTGCATGCACAGGCCTGGAGGACGTGTCTCCCAAACACGTGGGTCATGTCAACAGAGAGTCACGAGCTCCGCCTGCAGTTCCGCAAGAGGCCGCCCCCGTTCACAGGGGTGCTAAAGTCAGATATAAACCCAGACCGTGCACACGTCTTGAGGGAGGAAATAACAGCAATGTTGCAGAAAGGTGTGATCCATGTTGTTCCAAAACACGACATAAACACTGGCCACTTCAGCAAATACTTCCTCGTGCCCAAACGGGACCAAACCTTGAGACCGATACTGGCTCTCAGAGCTTTGAACAGGAGAATAAAAGCTTACAGGTTCAAAATGCTTACGCTGAGACAAGTACTCCAGTCTGTGAGACCGGGAGACTACACGTGCACGGTGGATCTGAAAGATGCTTACTTCCATGTGAGCATTTGGAAGAGACACAGAAAATATAATAATAATAATAATAATGATAACTTTTATTTATAACGCACTTTACATCAAACAGATCTCAAAGTGCTACAATGAAAAATAAAATCAAGATAAAAATCAACCACAAATGCAACAAAGAAGAGGAACAACCAAGAGGATGGAGCCTCACAGATAATTGCATCAAAAACTTAAAATTCACAAAATGCAGATAAAATACTCAAAAAACTGGGTGCAATAAAAAACAAAAGCACAATTAATTATTTAAAAAACTGGATAAAAAGAAAGGTTTTAAGACCTTTTTTAAAACATGTCACGGTCTGTGGGGCCCTCAGATATGAGGGCAGGGCGTTCCACAGCCGAGGGGCAGCGCAGGAGAAAGCCCGGTCTCCCATTGTGCGAGACCGAGACCTGGGAGTGAGAAGAAGATGGGTGTTGGAAGAGCGGAGAGTGCGGGAAGGACAGTGAGGAGTGAGAAGTTCTTTTAAATAGGATGGTGCATTACCGTACAGGCACTGGAAGGTGAGCAGATAAATTTTGTACGTGATCCGGGCAGAAACAGGAAGCCAGTGTAGTGAACGCAGTACAGGAGTGATGTGTTCATACTTACGCACTCTCATCAGGACCCTGGCAGCGCTGTTCTGGACATACTGTAGTTTTTGTATGTTCTTGCCAGGAATCCCGAAGAGAAGTGCATTGCAGTAATCCAGTCTGGAGGAGACAAAGGCATGGACGAGCTTTTCTGCATCAGTGAAGGACAGTGTAGACCGAAGCTTTGCAATATTTCGAAGATGAAAAAAAGAAGATATCTATGCTTTGCATTCGAAGGGAAAGCTTACGAATTCAGGGCTGTACCTTTCAGATTAAAAACTGCCCCACGCTCTTTTACAAAGTGCCTGGACGCAGCTTTGACCCCCGTCAGGGGCTGGGGGTCCGAATTTTGAATTATTTGGACAACCATCTGATTCGCACTAGCAGCAGAACACAAGCCCAGCTGTACACACACATGGTGATGACGAACCTGGAGGCTCTGGGCTTCGTTATAAATCTACAGAAAAGCAATCTGACTCCATCACAGATTACCGTATTTCTGGGCGTACAGGTCAACACCCATCTTGTACAGAGCACAGCTTTCAGAGGAGCAGATTTCTTCAATACGCCTCTGCTTGGCACACTTTCAGCTGGGTCAGAGAGTGTCCCTCAAGCTCTGCCAGCGTCTCTTGGGCCTATTGACAGCCGCCATCCCCTACGTGCCTTAAGCATTGCTGAAAATGCGTGCTCTGCAAATATGGCTAAACAAACAAATACGTCCTGCCCCCCTCAGGCGGGCAGGGAGGATTTTGATCAGCCAAGAATGTCTGACAGCCCTTGAACCCTGGAGGGATCCCTCAGTGTTCACAACAGGCGTCCCGCTGTGAGAAGTCCTGTCTCGTGTGGTAATCTCAACAGACGCCTCGTTGGGAGGATGGGGAGCAGTTTGCAGGAACCAGAACGCCCAGAGGCTCTGGGGAAAGCAGGAAGCAAGGCTCCACATCAAAATACTGGAATTAAAGGCTGTTTATCTGTCAGTGAAGCTCTTTTACAAAAAGGGGCTGATTGCAAAACAGCATGTCCTCATAAAATCGGACAGCAGGACAGCAGTGTCCTACATCAACAGGGAAGGGGGGGACGAGGTCCCGGGCCCTCCTCGGCCTGACGCACAGGCTGCTCACGTGGTGTGACCCCAGAATTTTGTCACTGAGAGCGACACACATCCCGGGAGAGCTAAACCACAGGGCAGATGCCTTCTCAAGAGGACCACTGCTGGCCTTAGAATGGAGACTGAACCCACAGATCGTGGACCAGGTCTGGTCATGATACGGACTGGCATCCGTCGATCTGTTCGCGTGCAAAACCAGCTTGCACTGTGCTCTGTACTTTTCACTGTAGGAAACAGATGCAACGATAGGGACGGATGCCCTGGCCCACAACTGGCCAGCAGGAGTGTTGTATTATGCGTTTCCACCTGTCCCTTTAATTCAGGTGACGCTGGAACGTGTACGCAGGAGAGCCCTCTCCCTGATATTAATAGCCCCCAGGTGGCCACAGAAACCGTGGTTTCCAGAAATAATCTCATTGCTGTCAGGGACACCATGGAAGCTGCCCACCCACATGGACCTACTGACTCAAGCCCACGGGCAGCTTCTCCACCCACGTCCAGAACTGCGGTAACTCACAGCTTGGCCGCTGAAAGGAACAGGCTGATGGCCTCGGGCCTCCCCAGTAATGTTATAAACACAATACAGGGGACGAGAGCTTGGTCAACTCAGACTCTCTACGCTCGTAAATGGCGTGTCTTTGAGGCCTGGTGTCTAGAGAGGAATATTGTCTCATATTCCTGCGACTTAGTCCAGCTCCTCATTTTTTTACAGGACCTGCTGGAAAAAGGCCGCTCATTCTCCACCATTAAGGTGTTTTTGTCAGCCATATCGGCGTGCCACGAAGGCTGGGGAGGGAAAACTCCCGGTGCCCACCCTCTCATGATACGTTTCATGAAGGGTGTGCTAAGAAAAAGGCCCCCTAGCAGGACCCTGGCTCCTGACTGGGACCTCCAGTTAGTCCTTGACGCTTTGTGTGAGCATCCATTTGAGCCTCTGAGCAGTATTAAGATAGATTTGCCGTCTTATAAAACTGCTCTACTCTTGGCTCTTTGCTCAGCTAAACGTGTAAGTGACCTCCACTCTTTATCTGTGCACCCAATGTGTACAAAGTCAAAGGTCACCCTACGTCCTAACCCCGCATACGTGCCAAAATTACCAACTCTAAATCCCAGAAGTCTGGACTTTGAGCTCTCTGAGTTTCCTTCCCACCCTGTTCTCACTGAGGAACAGCTCCTCTGTTCCTCAGTGAGACGTTGAGATCACTCTGCCCTGTCAGGGCCTTGAGTGTTTACATCCACAGAACTGTCAATTGGAGGAAAACAAACCAACTGTTTGTTTGTTTTGCCAACCCTGCTGCTGGCAGAGCCCTTTCAAAGCAGCGTCTCTCACACTGGGTGACTGAGGCCATAAAAAGGGCGTGCAACAAAGGTCAACAGGTGCCCTCTGGGGTACACGCCCATTCCACTCGAGGCCGGGCAGCCTCATGGGATCTTTTTAAGGGTGTTCCAGTGGCAGACATTTGTGCTGCAGCAAACTGGAGTTCAGCAAACACATTTGCAAAACACTATAGTTTGGATGTCACTGCTTGTGTCGTCACTCAGGTTGTACTCTCTAACACACAGTAGAGATCAGCCAAAACACCTAAAGTATAAAGGCAGAAGTTCTCACAAGCATACATTTCTCCTGAGCATTTCAAGGGTGTGAATGAATTACGTTCCCATAGTCAATGTGTTGCACCGAGTGAACATGACTGATAAGGGAACTGAAAGTTATGCACCATAACCAGTGGTGGGCAAATGAACGCTAGAGAGCGCTAAAGCGCTAATCCGCTTACAGTGGACCTAAACTTTTTGTCAGCGTTTTTGTGGTTTGACTAACTTTTATAATTCATAAGCGGATTTGTGCTATTTTTATTTAAAATGCAGTACCGCTAATAACTAATTATCTATCAGTAAAAACCAATAAACTTATTTAGAGGCTCTTATTCTGGCTCTGTTGCTGCTAGTTTTACCTTTTTCCCCACCGTAAAGAGCAGAGAGGAGGGAGGGTTGGAGGGGGAGCAGAGCGGAGAACAGACTCGGATCTACCATGTAGGTAAATGATGCCGTTGCCTGGGGATCCCAATCAGCATGGGGCCCCGGCCCCGCCGCGCCCCGGCCAGTCACCTACATCCCTAACATTGATCCTGCTTGTTAATGTACATTTAACATAAAAATAATTATAGTTACTAGGGGTGTAACGGTACGCTAAAATCACATTTCGGTTCGGTTCAATTACAAGGAGGGCTCGGTTCGGTTTATTTTCGGTTTATTTTCGGTACAAAAAAAAAAAGACAAAGTAAAGACTTACAAAATGTTTATTTTGAAAATATGCCAAAAATATGTTTGTATTGTATTGTAGTAATAAATAAAAGTGACCCATTTGGATGATATTTTAAATAAACAGCACTCTACAATAAATAAATTATATTAAAAATAATAAAAATCTTAATGAATACAATAACAGTCAGAACCAGAACAATAAGCAGCAACAGACTGTTTACAATCTTAACTAATAAAGTTTTTGTCCAGTAGCACCAGTGTGGCTGTATTTGTCCTCATTACTCACAACCTCTTCTTGGTGGGACTGGTCCTGGAACAGTTCCAGAGTTCAATTCAGTCATCACACACTTCTTAGCTGCAGCAGGTGATCTCTGGTGGATTTCCCTGAAGTGGAAGGAGAGCAGCTACCTCTGTAACTGGAAATACTGGAAATAAAACACAGAGGTAAAAAAATAAGTTAATAAGATTATAATTTTAAATAATAATAAATTATAAATAATAATTATAATAAAATAACAATACCTCTTGAACGGTTGAATATCTCACTCATCATCAGGGCAGGGTTTAAATCAGCTCCAGGACTTGTTGACCATCAGTTTTAGTTTTTTCATAAAGAGCTGAACTTTTTGACTTAAGTGTTGACGTGATGGATGTCTCATAGCAAGGATCAACTGTGCATTAAAAACTTTCAGACTTAGATTCAGAGCTTTAAAAACTCATACAGTTTGTGTTATTGATCTGGACCCATCTAAATTACCTGATGAAGTTGTTTAAATGCAGCTGTGTTGTTAGCGCACTTTGTAGAAGTTGTTTAAATGCAGCTGTGTGGTTAGCGTACTTTGTAACAGCTCGTTCACGTTCTGATGACGTAGTTTCCAGCGCGTTCACGTTAGACGTGTTGCTGCTGCAGATCCAGTCTTCATGAAAAAACGTCCACACACACAGCTTTGTGCGCTCGTCTTTTAACAAGAAAACCATAACGTTAACAAACAGGAAACCGCAGCGAGAAGCTAACGGCTAATGCTGCGCGTGCTGCGAGATAATAGCTCCGTGCTGAAACGCGCCCAGGAAATTTTGTTCCGCGGCGCACATATTAACATTCAATGAGTGAAAAAATAACCGTTTCGGTACAGCACGTTCGGTTCGGTCCACCTCCGTACCTTTTCGGTTCGGTACACCAACTACAACCGTTACATGCCTAATAGTTACGATGAAAACGATCATTAAATACGTAATTAAAAAAATGGTCGATTTCTTTATCCCCCTACTAAAAATGGACTATTCCATCTTGACATCTTCCGGGTCAGAGGTGAACTCAGGGGCTAATTCTGTGGCTAGCTGTTTGTGCTGGGTACTTGGATAAATCCGCAGAGAACCCCGCTGTTTCAAGCCAAATTAACGCGGCCGGAGGATTTTATTGTGTGTTTTGTGTCGACCATTCGACGGTGAGTCGTTAGTTTTATGTATTTTAGTTACTTTTCATTAAATCTGTTGACTACCTATAGAATCTTGACATCTTCCGGGTCAGAGGTGAACTGGACGCTGAACTCTGTGTCCAGCTGGTTGTGCTGGGTTACTAATGGATAAATCCGCAGAGAACCCCGCTGTTTCAAGCCAAATTAACGCGGCCGGAGGATTTTATTGTGTGTTTTGTGTCGACCATTCGACGGTGAGTCGTTAGTTTTATGTATTTGGGTTACTTTTATGTATAAATGCGGTGGCGACACACCCGTGTATTTGAGATTTAAAAGTGGTTTTAGGGATTAAAAGATCATTCTATTTTTTGTTGATTTCGTGGCCGAATAGAATATATGTACGTAAAGTATTAAATAAATCCTTTGATTTTTGTAATTTCATCCTTTTAGGATCATTTTTGTTACTTTTCAGTTGGCAGTGTAGTGCAAATATTGATAACGCTGCCGGCTATATATAAATATATATATATATATATAATATATATATATATATAAATATATATAAATATATATATATATATATATATATATATATATATATATATATATATATATATATAAAAATATATATAAA
>JBBPBX010014808.1:0-50360 GCA_038048925.1 Garcialebias charrua | reverse complement strand
AATGGGAACACATTAAAAGCTCCACAAATTATCATTGTGTGGGGATAAAAAGAAGCAAGCGTTACTATTTCCTGGAGTGTTCTGGAAACAAGACCTGAGACCTTTTTCTTTGTCAAAGTCACTCAGAATCCCTGATATACCCTCGTTGGATGCCAGTTTTATAAATCATGTTTTCACGATAAGCTGATTACCTTATCCTTGACAGCAGCGCACAGCGAGGGCAGTAAAAGGAGCAGATTACAAGCTGATGGTCCATAAAGGGTTTGGCTCAGATAAGATGCTTTTGTGAGGGGACTGGTGACTTCAGGTCAGGGAACCAGGTCTTCTCGCCGTCACTTTGGCCACTTCTGACGCACTTTGCTGCAAAGTGTCCTGAAACGAGGTCCGGCCTTACAGGTAGGCCTCGGCCTTAAAGAAACTTGAAGGAACCTCGTGTTTCCAGCTGCGTCGGAGCGCAGACGAGGTCATAAAAAGGCTGCGGCCCATGAAAGGCGGACATTTTGACCTTTAGACTGCTTCTCACTTAGTCATGCAGGACGATTGCCAGTTTGTAAAAATGCTCTGAAATGCTGTATTTGTGCTTGTCGTTTATAAAACCGTGCCATCTTTTCTGGGGATCAGTCCTGAAGTCTTAGTCTCAAGCTTGGTTGACTTCTTGTTATGCCTCTGCAGTCACAATGAAATTCCTCCCCGTTCAGGTCCACCTTCCTAATATTCAGAATGACCCTGTTAATGAGCCTAATGGCATATGAGCGATACCACGCTCTGGTGAAACCGCGCGGGGGGTGACTGCTTCAGCAACTTCCTGTAATGTGGAGCAAGCTCTCATGGCCGCCGTCTACTCGAAGGAAGCCATTAGAACAAACTGCTCTCAGGTGCAGCAAAGCAGACGGGGCACGGCTGTTTATGAACCAGATCACCTCTGGGTGCCCTATGTGCAAGGACAAAACAGACTGTCTGCAACCCGCACGCCCTCCTTCCAAAGAGCTGGGAAAATGTAAAAAAAAACAAGTAAAAAAATCCATCTTAATATTTTTTATCCCTCTAGATTTTGTTTCAGTGCAACTGGACGACTCGTTTCATGATTACTGACATCTTGGTGTATTTATGTTCCAAAAATATTCTTATTTATTTGAATGTAGGGTGTGGGGGTGTTTTTAATTATTTATTTTCAGGGTCTATTAAAAAAAAAAAAAAAATCCTTACTGCAGTTTCCATATTTTTTCTGGATCCAACTGGAAGTCATGAGGTGAAAGGTGTCCCTCTAGTGGTCAAAATATGAAACTGCAATGAAGAAAACTACAGTGTGTTGATGAAATGTTTATTTTGTGATCTGGAATTAAACTGGATTTTCAATTTAATCCAAATCCGTAATTACACGTATAGTTAAAAAAAACTTCAGTTTATTGATGTTAAAATGTGGAAAGGTGTTTTAAATTACAAGAAAACGGGGGTTTCTTGCAAAAGATTATTCAGGATCTGATTTTTAGGTTAGATTATTTTGCATCATATTGTTAGGTTTTGTAATCCTTGTGTTTAGTTTTATCTTCTTGTGTGCAACACCCATCTCCACCTGTGCCCTCTTGCCTCAGTGTCGTTGTTAGTCCCAGTTCAGATCCCAGTTCAGATCTGGGAACTCTATTATTTTGACAGGGTGCGTTCCGTCCGGTAACTGTTTGCTTGGATCTGGAACTGTCACTTACTTATAATAGCTATGAACAAATGTGACTGTCTTGAACGAATGAAACTTATAATGGATATGTAACCTGAAAATAATTGCATAAACACTCATTTTAAACACAACAGCCATTACAAGTTTCTTAATATCCCGTATGAGCTGCCCCTTCAAGTGGCATTTCCGTAGCCTGGCCCTCGCCCTCCTGCACAGCTCCGCTCAATTCTCATTTCCCTTCACTGCACAGTCTGGGACTTCTCTCATCCACAAGGATTTCTCCGGTAGATTTTTGTTCGGACCAATCAGAGAACAGAAGGGGCGGAGTTTTTGGCCCCTAACCTACGCCCCCACCTGTCCCAGCGCAGCCAGCTCGCAGCGCATGTTCTCATTCAAAGCGATGCAGGAGTCCTGCATCGAGGACTGTTGTATAAATGACACAAAATGTATTAATTTCCCCTTCTTAATCCCTTATCTGGAGTTTTCTTTTGTTTTTTTGGCCAAAAGTCAAGTGTTCGCTCCCTCCTCCTCCTCCTTCTCCTCCTCTCCCTCCGCTGAACACGGAAATGCCCCCACCTGTCCCAGCTCGCAGCCGCATGTTCTCATTCAAAGCGATGCATGACTGTTTTATATGTGACACAAATTTATTAATTTCCCCTTCTTAATCCCTTATCTGGAGTTTTCTTTTGTTTTTTTCCCAAAAGTCAAGTGTTCGCTCCCTCCTCCTCCTCTCCCTCCGCTGAACAAGGAAACGTCTCAGGTTGTCACGAGAGAATTAAAGTCAGGTTTTAAGTTGCTGCCCGAGTCCCATCAGATTTCCTGGTCTTCTGGTGTGTTGGACCAGCGCTCCATGGTTTTATTTTATTAGGACGTTTTATTATCATATATTATAAACACAGAATACAACGGAGCGAGAGAAAATTCAGCAGGAGGCGGAGCTGAAGTCAAGTTCAGAAGACCACAGGGGAGCAGCCATCAGTAGAGCCCACGCCTCCAGCAAGAATCGTTTGTCAATGGACAGGTCCCAGACCCTTGTCTGAAGTGAAGTGAAGGACAGGGTCTGGTTTTAACCAGGCTAGCATTTCCGTGTCTACCCCTAAAAAAAATATCTCTGCCCCTGAAAGAGTGGTAGGGGTGAATCTGAGATAACCAGACAGTCGAACTTGGGCAGGAGTCCTGACGGAGGAGGCGCCTGGAGGTTTCACACGTGGAGTCGGACAACAGTGAATTCAGCGGACAAGAGTCGAAGCTTGAAACAGTTAAGTGGTGGGGGTGTAGGATGTTTGACAGAAGCAAAGTGTTTACAAATGTAGGTAAACATTGATGTTTAACAACCCGTTAAAATACACCAAAATGCAGGAAATCACATCTACTTTATTCAAAAATTTTCTGGAAGAGTACCCACACCAAGCCCACCCACTATTTGCATTCCGGCATCAACTGGTTTACAAATTAAGCCCTTACATGTCTGTCTGTATTCTGGATTAACCAACCGTGATGGTAGGATGGAGTAGGAGGCGGATCACTGATAAGGACGATGTCTTCAGTAATGAGGGCGTTGCCTTGGTCATTTGTGGTGAAGAAAGCATTTACCGTATTTTCTGGAATATAGGTCGCACCTGAATATTTATTTATTTATTTATTTAAATATATAATATTTATATAAATATAGGTCGCATTGTCCAATTATTGCCAAAGAATTGGAAAAATCCATACTGTATAGATCGCACCTGAATATAGGTCGCACCTACGTCAAAATGTGGACCGTGTTTAGCTCTGCTGCAAATGTCTGCCACAGGAGCGCACAGCAAGGCTTTTAAGAAGATTAACACTTAAAAACAATTATTTGTTTGATAAAAATTATAGCAAATATGTGTCTGAGCTGAACTTTTCTTTAATAAATGAATAATTTTAGCAGGATAAACACCTAAAAAATATATTTGTTAGCTGACATTATTGTAAGTGTGTCTCAGTTTAATTTTTGTTAATGATTACAAATCAGCTTATTTTATAAAAAGCCATAAATAGGTTGCACCTGAATATAGGTCGCAGGGCATGCAAAAATGATAAAAAAAGCAGCAACCTATATTCTGGAAAATACAGTAATCGAAAGGCAAGGCTCTTGATTTACTGGTCCGTATACGTTCCAACCCTCACCGGTGGTCATGAGGTTTAGATCATGACCAAATAAACGAGATCCTGGATGAAAGCAGCTGAAATGAGCCTCTTGGTAAGGTGGGCCCATTCTTATCTTTGAGTAGAGCCGCTGCTTCTTGGCATCGAAAGGCGTCAGCTGAGGAGGTTCGTGCATCTAATTAAGATGCCTCACTTTGCAGGTTTTTGGCATGTCACCCTGGGAAGAGACACCGGGCAGAGACCCTGGAGCTGGAGAGCGTCTCCAGGGAGAGGGAGGTCTGGGTTTGTCTCCTGGACCAGTTGCCTCTGCGACCAAACCACAGATAAGTGGTAAAAAATGAAAAGATGGAGGTTTCTTACATCTTTATCGTTATTCTTTTCCATTTTTAAAGAGGTTATGACGACTTCGGACCAAATCAACGCATTTGTCTTTTAGCAAAATGTCTCATGAACCACTTAATCTGAAGTGAAACTCATAATCGATCTACAAGTGAACAACGTTGAGTCGACCCAACTGAAGATGGCTGCCACAGCAACGAAGTCTGTGCAACGACCGAAGGCGTATAGACCTGGAACAGAGGCCGAATAAGTGTTTGCAGCCCAGAGGGTTCGTTTTAGCTGCTCGCCAAGACACGTAAGAGATCTGCAGCGTCATCGGCTGCTCCCTACTGCGAAGACGAACAAACCAGAAACGCTGAGCAGAAACAAGAAAGACGAGGCTTTTGTGTCTTTTAGTCTTCGTTCAGATTTGCTCTTTCCTTTTAACCGTCTCACACAGACATGAGTGTAAGAGGTTCACATTTCCAGGTTGTTTATTTAACAATCATGCATTCACCGTTAGTTCTCAGATACCAACACCTCAGACAACCTGCACCTGCTGCTCCTTATGTGCCGCGGCTGCAGTCATCAGTAATGTGCCAGATTTTTCCCCCTCATTTTCAAAACATTTCTAATGTTTGAGTCTGAGTCATGCGTCTCCTTGTTATGCCAGCGTTAAGTCCACCCACTGGTCATCTAACAGTCTGTGAGGCATCTGCAGAGCACACAAACACAGCTTCTGTGAACAAAAGGAGAGGGTATTATGGGCCAATGCATAAAAAAAGACACTGGTATTATTTGCATTTCAAACCTTTAAAGACCGTGTAAAGTGAAATTAAATTTGTGTTTTTAGTTGGTCACATGGCATAAATATGTGTGTTATTAATCACCCATATAAATCTGACTGATTAAAAACATTGTTTTCCTTATAAAATTAAGTGTCAAAAATCATGAAAAAACATGATTTTGCCTTGCCCTGGAACGCTAGGGGCGTGTCAGTGCGTGGGCGTGGTTTCAGCGCAGTACTGCGCCGTGTCCAGCCCCCTTCAGAGCTGAGCTGTGTGGGGAGGCATACGGGGGAAGCAGAGATCCACCTGCTCCGTTTTTATCTGAGTTCTGGCTTCCAGCAGCTTCTTTTTCCAAGAGTTACGCTGTTTTTAGTGCACTAACAACTCTGGTTATGTTTTTAAAGTTGAGGACACATAACTCCGCTGTTATAATCAGCGCTATTTTAGAAGATGAGCGGACTCGCGGTCCGACCCGGTCACATCGCATGCGGGGTCTGATCGCCTCTCACACACACACACGCGCGCGCGACCCGGTCACATCGCATGCGGGGTCTGATCGCCTCTCACACACACACACGCGCGCGCGCGACCCGGTCACATCGCATGCGGGGTCTGATCGCCTCTCACACACACGCGCGCGCGCGACCCGGTCACATCGCATGCGGGGTCTGATCGCCTCTCACACACACACGCGCGCGCGACCCGGTCACATGCATGCGGGGTCTGATCGCCTCACACACACACACACACGCGCGCGCGCGACCCGGTCACATGCATGCGGGGTCTGATCGCCTCTCACACACACACACGCGCGCGCGGGGGGGGGAGGGGGCGGAGGTGCAGGTGGCATGTGGTCGCTCCAGCAGCACGCCAGTACTGGAGGGAGACGGTCGGTAGCGAGTGAACGGCTCCACCGAAGAACGCATTTATACGGCTGGAGCTGCAGGGGGTGGGGCTATACTAATGAGGACCGCGTGACGAAACGCGGTCACATTTAAACCACGCCTAAAAAATCCTGAAAGAGAAATATGTTTATACACAGTTTGATCTATAACTCCAAAATTAATTGAGCTACAATTTTGAGACTTTTTACTCATTTACAAGATTACAATTACGACATTTATAATGTTTATTGAAGAAAATGTTGAAATTCACTTTACACAGTCTTTAAGGATTTGTAGAACAGAAGTACAAATACGCATCACACTAAAAGGGTCTTTGATTTAATTTTAACTTCACCAAAAGGTGGAAGTGATTTTTTTTTTTTTCCGTGTTAATCCATGTCTGTCATCAAAACATCTCAGGGACAACTGGATTGATTATTCCAGACAACAATCACAAAACGGCTCTACTCAGTCAGTTCATGAAGAAGCTGTGGTAGTAGCTGAGAGTCATTCACAACAAATTCTCAGAGCGGGACCGGTCGCAGTTTCACACGAGCGCACGTCTTCAAGATTTGACAAACAGCTCCTTCGTTTTTCAACAGACGCTCGTGTCAGGATCCTTGTTTTTATGAAGCATCCGCACTGTGAGGTCCATTTTTCTTCCGTACGTTTTCCAGCTCGATTCTCGTCCCGTAGCTTTTAATCCATTTCAACACATCATAAATCAAAACGTTCAGCTCTTTCAGGACAATCCTGCTGTGACTTTTGGTATTGGTGTAACTTTTTTTGTATTATAAACATTTAGCATTTTCTGCCATTTTTTAATTCTCACTGAAAATGAATTGAGCTCATTTTACATCCTTCAAATCTTTAGATGCGTTTACAACCTTTTACTGCTCCTTTCATTTTGTTCTGCTTCAGCTTCTTTGTGAAATTTTTAACTTTTCAGTAACTTTCAGCTAATTTCATCTGTTTTCTGCTCCTTTCAGATTATTTCTGCTACATTTTTGTGCTTCTTCTAACATATTTATGGTAATTTCAGCTTGTGCTCCTTTCAGCTTTTTCTGCTATTTCGGCTATTATTTAGTTGTTTTATGAAAATTTTAGCATTTTCAACTAATTCCACATTTATTTGTGCTCATTTCAGCTTTTTTCACTTCCTTCTGGTAGTTTAAGCTTTTGTCTGCCTTTTCAGCTACTTTTCAGATATTTTTAAGCTAATTTCCAAATTTTTATGCTCATTTCTGTTAATTTATATCCAATTCAGCAGCAATGTGTTCTTTCTTCTGCTAATTAAAGGTGCACTCTGCAGTTTTTGTAGAACGCAGCACTTAGAAAAATTTTCAACAGGGAAAGCAGTCCCTCCCCACTCAGAGCCATATGGCTCTGCTCCACCTTGCTCTCGCTGAAATTCAGCTCTGCCTCCGAATGCTCAGCCTCCACTTCATGTCCTGTCTCAACCGCCCGGAAGTTCTGTGTTTATATGTTAATAAAACGTTCTAAAAAATAAAATAAAAACATGGAGCGCTGGTTCCAGAACACCAGCAAATCTGCTGAGCCTCGCGCAGCCACGTTGAACCCGAGTTTAATTCGCTCGTGACAAATTCGTTCATTTCAGTCATGGAGTCAGCGGAGGATGAAGCGATCACTTGACTTTTGGCAAAAAAAACAAAAGAAAAGTCCAGATCAGGGATGAAGAAGGGGAATTTAATACATTTGTGTCACATACAAAACAGTTTTGCATCGCTTTGCAATTATTTCAACGAGAACCTGCGCGGCCGCGGGGGCTGGGACAGGCGGTGGGTGGGTTCGGAGCGTGAGAAGCTCTGTTTTTATTGGCTGGTTAAAAACTCTGTTTTTATTGGCTGGTTAACGGCGGGTCACTGTTGGAATTTAGAAATGCTTTTAGTAACACCTGGAGAAGCAAGGGGACTATAGTTTTTTTCAGAGATTACTTTGTCTAACGTCAGTCTGTCAGGATAGTGACAGAGTGAAGAAATATGTTAAAAATATATTTTTAGAAAACTTACAGACTGCACTACAGAAACTGCAGACTGCACCTTTAAGGCTTATTCTTTCATTTCAGCATGTTTTTTAAGCTAATTTCAGCTATTTTTCAGCAAGTTCTTCAGCAATAAGCATTCTCTCAGGAAATGCAATCGCTCTAGTTTTTGTTTGTACCCTTTTGTGTTTTAGGATTAGCTTTATTTTATATTTTGTAAAGTTTGGTTTTGTTGCCGTCACTTCAGTTCCCTGCTCTCAACTTGCCATACCCCGCTGCTCCCAGTCGGTTTTCGGCTCAGGTGTCTTCTCCACTTACTCATCAGCCCTGTTTTTTCTATTCAATGTTGGTTTTGTACTGTACTAAGATTTTTCTAGCACCGCCTTGTACTGAGTTGGATTTTCTTTCGTCTGTTTTGTTTAATTTGCTGCCAGAGTTTTATAAAATCAGTTTAAAAAATTTAGCTGCATCCTCGGGTCTAACACCTCCAACCAACCACGACAGCTCTGCCTTTACTGAAAACAGCTTGTAAAACTGATTTCTTCTGAACAAACCACAACTGTCTAGTTTCTCTGCAGACGTCACAACCCAGAGCTTTACAGCAGGCCTTGCGAGAGCTCGCCACGCTGCAGCTTCATCTTTAATCTTTTAAAGAGCAGCAGGGGTTAGTTTCATCGTCCAGTCAATTATCTGTGCTGTCTACACCAGTGTGCTCCGACCGTAAATTACAGCTGTGTGGGAAGATGGGTGGATGCTGCCAGAGGCTATATGACACAGAACGCAGGCAAAGAAGGTGCTGATGGGGGAAAAACATGTTAAAGCAGCCGGAAGGCAAACGGGACATTCTGATGCACTTTTATCCAAAGAGTGAGTGATACAACTGGGCAAGAAGTGATTATTAACTCATTCATAAAAACAGCTTCAAATAAGCATTTTAAGTTTAAAAATATGAAGAAAAAATGTAATTAATGGGAAAACTCAGTCCAAGAAGCAGAAATCTATGTACTGTACAGGTAGTCCTCGAGTTACGTTGGTCTCGAGTTACGACGTTTCGTGGTTACGACGCATCTACCATTAAAAAAAAACAACTTTTTAAATATCATTTTGAAAAGCCGAATTACGCAGTTTTATGTCGTAAACGGAATGCGGAATACGGCGGATGGACCGGTTTTACGTCGTAAACGTAGCGGCGGAGGAATACACTGCACTGTTATACTGTGAACATGGTTTTGCGTCGTAAACGCAATGCAGAATACGGCAGATGGACCGGTTTTACGTCGTAAACGTAAAGCAGCGGCGGAAAATATTGTACTGTACGCGGTGCAGCAGCGGAGGAATACTGTACTGTACTGTGAACGCGGTTTTACATCGTAAACGGAAAACAGGTACAACGGATGGACCGAGGAGAACGGCGTCAACAGCATCCTGGTAGGCCATTAACTTTTTTCCCTTCATTATGGCTCCCAAACGTATGTGTTTTTGATAATTATGTAGGGTACTGTGTTGGCTAAGTGCTTGGTAAAATACATGTATAAGGTGCAGTATTCTGACTTATGTCGAAAATCGGTTTATGACGCCGCGTAGGAACGGATCTACGTCGTAAGTCGAGGACTACCTGTATCTTAATTTGCAGTTGTGGATTTAAGGCTGGGCTCTACATTATCAGTATATTTTTTAATCAAACCCCGTGTAGCTTATAAAAAACGTTTCTAAGCAGAGGTAGCAGGAACTATTAAAAAAAAAAAAAAAAATTTTTAATAAAGGCAATTACTTTCTGATGACAGGTCTACTGACATGATTTTTGAACTTTTCATAAAATGGCTCAACATATATATCTTTTATCATTCAACTAGGTTTGTTGTTGCAAACAAAATGATAATTTAATGAAAATTTGTTTAAAAAGTGAGTTTAAAATTCGCGCCGTTTCTTCACGGGACATCCGGGTACTTCCGCTTGCTAATTTTGTGACGTCAGCGCAGGAATGTCTCCTAGAACGCCCCTTTTACATAACAATAGCGCACAATATAGAAACCGACGAATTTAGCAATCTAAGTTTAGATTTGAGCGATTTGTCTTCAGTTTGGGAAGCCGAAGTTAGTTCAGGGGGTTGAACAAGAAACAGCAGGTTCTGCCTTACCGTTCAGGTGGAGCGAGGGGGGCTCCGAGGGGGACAGCTTTGATTGATTGATTGATTGATGTTTATTCATTCATTTTAAAAGAACAATACAAGACAGTTTCATCAGATACAAGAATACAAGTAGGATAAAATGAAGGGAGCAGAAAGAAGATGAAATCTTATTATATCTGCCCCTATTTCACAGTTTGTTCAACCAATGATAACCTTCAAGCAACATCACAGAATGAATAATTCTACTTATTTTTCTAACTGTAATACATAAACTAGATCACAAAATGAATAATTCTACTTAATTTTTCTAACTAATACACAAACTACATCACCCGTAATTCTACTTAATTTTTCTAACTGATACACAAACTACATCACAAAATGAATAATTCTTTTTCTAACTAATACACAATAGCAAAATGAATAATTCTTTTTCTAACTAATACACAATTTTTCTAACTAATACACAAACTACATCATACTTTTTTTATTATTTTTTATTTTTTTTTTTATTTTTTTTTTTTATTTATTTTTTTTTTTTTTTTTACTTAATTTTCCTTTTTTTTTTATTACTTAATTTTCCTAACTGTAATACACAAACTAGATCATAAAATGAATAACTGTAATACACAAACTAAAAGATGGCACAACATCAAGATGTTCACAAAATGAATAATTCTACTTAAAGGGGACCACACATGCAAAATTCACTTTTTAATGTTTTTTTACTAAACTTTGGGTATTTACTTCATAAAAAAACAGTCCTTGTGCCAAAAAAATGCACCCAGTGGTTTATTTACTCTAAGTAGATTTATTTTACTGTGATGAAAACGGTTCGTTTTTGAAATAAAATGGAAGTCAATCGCGCCTGTGACGTCACAGGCGCGAGGACAACCCACCTCAAACCTGAGTCCAGCCCCTCACCTGGTTAGGCTCAACCCACTTCTGTATTAAACACATGACTGTTGTTTTTCATGATTTCATCTCATCTTTTGTTTATATGTTATTAATTTCATGTGTACAGCACTTTGTTGCAGCTGTGGTTTTTTAAATGGCTTTATAAATAAAGTATAATTGTTATTTTTATGTTTTTTAGTTCAATTTTTAGTGTATTTGCGATCTCTCCCAACGCGCCGCCGGCAAAAATTAAACGAGCATACCCCCGGCGTAGAGACCGGTTGCGACGGGACCCTCTTCTGGCGCCATGGAGCGGAGCTTCAACTGTACAGCCTTGCTGCAGCCTCGCAGCAGCCTCGCAGCAGTGAGGACCTTCCCCTTACGGATTAATTTACGGGAGACACTTGGTGAACTTTGTGTTGTCTTGACTGGAACAGCGATAACGCCCAAAGTCTCCGAGCGGAGCTGGCGAAAACCGGAAGAGGAACAAGCTAACATTAGCTTCGGATTCGGGTGGTCTAATGCTAAAAGGAGCAGCAAACTGCGGCGCGCTCAGACGGGTTTCGGTAAGTTATCTTAAGCTAGCACTAACAGTAAGTCAAATGAGTAATAAAAAAAGAGCTAATTTTAAAACAACAACACATTACAGATACTGGCTGTTACGAGGGCGTAAACAGATCTTTGAAGGGCGTGGACTTCAGAACTTCTATCAGAAACCGGTCGTTCAAAACGAAAGTTAAAACTGGCAGAATTAAAAAGGGTATAATTGATTATCTAAGAATTATTTTGTGCATTAAATTGAAGGAATAGGGTCTAGATAGCACACAGAAATAACATAAAAATTTAAAAAATGCATCTGAGGTCCCCTTTAATATTCCTAACTGTAATACACAAAATACATCACAAAAATGAATAATTCTACTTAATTTTTCTAACTGTAATACACAAACTGCTTCACAAAATGACTAACTCTACTTAATTTTTCTAACTGTAATACACAAACGCACTAAGCTACATCATAAGTACAACATAGGTGTAATACACAAACACGCAAGGTTACATCATATATAGTTTTTGAGCAAATCCTTTTTGACCTTTTTCTTAAATGTATGCATTGATTTTTCATTTTTAACATCACTCTCCAGAGCATTCCACAATCGAACTCCCTGAATTGAGGTAGACCGCTTTGTTTGTTTTGTCCAAAGTATTTCATCTCTTGTTCACTGATGATATTGGAACACCCAAATGCGACCCAACGTAACGGTATTTTTTCAAGTTATACAAAAAAAAAAGGCGAACGTGCAGAAAATGAATCTGCGTTCAATACGCAGCCGCAGACTGAAAATCCTGCGCTGATGTCACAGATGTTGCATTCCCATGTAATTGGATTTCCCGTGAATAAACACGGCACAAATTTTCATTAAATTATCATTTTGTTTGCAACAACGAACATAGTCGAATGATAAAAGATTTATATGTTGAGCCTTTTTATGAAAAGTTCAAACATAATGTCAGTGGACCTTTAAATATTCAGCGTATAATCCTGCAGATTCCTTCTATGATGATTTCGTTTATTCAACTTGCTCGAAAGCTTGTCGACACAAACGGTTAATCAACCAATCACACGGCAGCATCTCAACACCTTTGGGCGTGTGTAGACGTGGTGCAGATGACTTGAGTTCAGCGTCAGAATGAGGAAGAGAATTTAGAGGTGGAGTGGTTTTTGGTGTAAGACGTGCTGGTTGGTTCAGAAACGGTTGATCTGCTGGGATTTTAACACACAACCACCTCAAGGGTTCAAAAAGGAGAAAATACCCAGATGTGAAGATGAAAGTACCATGTTGATGTCAGAGGTCAGACTGGTTGTAGATGACGGAGCTTGAATAACCACTCGTTCCAACCAACATCTGCAGAATAACATCTGTGGACACACTCGTCCGGCCTTGAGACATGAGAGCTGCAGCAGCAGACTGGGAACCACTCCTGCCAGGTAAGAACAGGAAAACCAGGCTACAGTGCACGAGCTCACCAAGACTGGACCGTAATAGATTATAAGGTTGGAAAAACATCCCCTGGTCTGATGAGTCTGGATTTACTGGTGACCTCTACAGTCCATCAGGTCTCAGTCCCGTCAAACACCTTTTGAGATGAGGTGGAACAGGTCAGCTCATGACGTGCAGTTTACAAATCTGACGCCGTCAAGTCTGTATCTGACTGTTTCCAACATCTTCAATCAGTTCCAGGAGGAACTGAAGGCAGCTCTGAAGGCAAAACAGGATCCAGCTCAGTACGAGCAAGTTGTACCACTGTTTGTATTTGTCGGGGGGGTCTTACATAATTTGAAGTTCATCACACCAGTGAGTGTTGAGCAGCCAAATGTCTGGATTTCTGAGCCATATGGGTAAACAGCAGAAGCCTGCAGCGCCTGGTGACGTGGTTGCATGCTTTGTGCTCCTCGTCTCTGAGTGAATATCTGACACACTTGTTGCTATGGACCTTTTCTCATGGACTCAGCCGACGCACAACAATCACACAGTGGAGGCGCACTGTTGTCCCTGCAGCTCTTGCACTAGAGCACCAACACCTAAACATTATGCTCCTTTCTGTCATGTGCAACACTCTGTAATCCCACGCCCTTTAGCTTTTTATTCTATTGGCTACACTGTATTGTTTAGGATGACCAAATTTGCTTCATGCTTGATTTTGAAGGGTTTTACATGTTTAGTAAATATAATCCCAAATTACACAGAAAGCATCTCCCAAAATTAGGGCATTTAATTTTGTTATGCCAACACTTGGGTCACTTCTAGGTGTGAATCTCTGTGTCTGGAGAATCATTTCGGTTCCGATTTTTGGTGTCACGATTCGATTCAAAATCGATTTTTCGATTCAGAAATGATTTTTGATTCAGAAACAATTTTTCTATTAAAATGGTCATAAATTTAGTTTCAGTTTTGTAACTGACCAGCTGAAAAGAACAATGTAAACAAATAGAAAATGTATTTAAAACAATTTTAGGTTCCTTATTGTATTAATTTTTTTGCGTTTGATATTTATACCAAAAATAGGAACAAATACAGTAATACATTAAATTCTGTAACTTAAATAACCAGTATTAGGTTAGCTTTTTGCTGTTACTTATAGAAGATTATTGTTTGAATTGTTTGAACTTGTTTTGTTTTTGAAAAAAGGGGCAGATAAAATAAGATTTCTTCTTCTTTCTGCCACCTTTCATTTTATGTATTCTTTCATATACTATGAAATACATTGTATGTTTTTATTTTATTTATCTTTTGGGTTAAAAAAAATCGATTTGGGGGCTTTTAGAATCGATTCTGAATCGCCAGGAGGAGTAACAATCTAGATTCTTTTAAAAAATAGATTTTTTTTTCCTGCACCCCTAGTCGCTTTATCCTAAAATGAAACTAGATCCGCTCCAATGATTTATTCACGTGGTCGTCAGTTACACCGGTTTCCCTGTTTACTTATTAGGTCACCCTTTTCAGAGAAACAATAAATTCCACTTAGTGAGAGCTTAGTGTCATCCTCAAAGTTGTAAACTGAGTTACAAAAACTGAGAATGTGCAGACAATCACAACATATAAAGTAAAAACGTCAAAAGTCCCCGTTTTACAAAAGATTAAATAAACATCTAAGATTTTTTTTTATAGTCTGAGAAAAGCCAAACTCTTGACTTTTATTTAGTTTTCCTGAATTTCAACTTACTTTGTAAACTTAAAATACAATAGTTTAATCCTAAATTCATTTATTGAGCAACATTAAACTGATGCACATCAGATTACACCTTAAATATATCAGAAGGTACTTACTAGCTTTTTACCACCAAATACAAAATGAGCCATTTAACCAATTCAGTATAGGTTTAAAGTGTCTGTGACATCATCTTCCTACTTTGCATAAAATGATACAAGATATATCAAAAAAGGCGTTCAATACAGGATCAACTGGACTTTATTTGTTGCAGAAAACGTTTCGACTTCTGTCCAGAAGTCTTTTTCAATTCTGAATGAATGGAAGCTGTGAGAACGAGAAGTTTTATACAAGCCACGCACCAACATATGAAATTGGAAACTGAAATAACACCACAAAATACCTAACATGCCCATTCTATTTAAATTGACAAAACAACACATCACACCTGGGGGTTTGTAACACATACATGTAAATTGAAAGATCACACCTTAACAGTAGGAGGTTCCCTTGAGGTCTCTGGTAGAAGACACAAAACTGTATGTAAATTGACAAAAAACACCCCCCAAACAACAACAGAGGCTACTCAGAGAAACTTTGTTAGTCTAATTTACAGACAAGACATCCCTGCTCCCATCCAGT
This sequence comes from Garcialebias charrua, assembly GCA_038048925.1. Taxonomy (NCBI): domain Eukaryota; kingdom Metazoa; phylum Chordata; class Actinopteri; order Cyprinodontiformes; family Rivulidae; genus Garcialebias; species Garcialebias charrua. The sequence continues at coordinate 35,182 of JBBPBX010014808.1, read as the reverse complement.
GTAAAACGTTTCGGAATCAAATCCAAAACTGAGTTATAAGTCTTAGAAAGTTGAAATCTCAGACCTCCTCTGTTAAGAGAAGGTAGATATATCATTCAACTTTGTTCGTTTTTGCAAACAAAATGATAAATTAATGAAAATTCCTTTCAAATGGAGTTTAAAATTAAAAACCGTTTCTTCACGGGATGTCCGACTACACGCAAATGCAACATCTGTGACATAGGAGGATGAACGTCTTTAGAACTCCCCTATCAGTCTTTTGCACGTGACGTCACGGCTCGTGTCTTTTTGCACTTCCGGTCGTCATGTTGGGTGGATACCGGTTCATTTAAACAGAGGAAGTCCATGTTAAACACAGTGCGATACAGAACAATAACATCAGCAAAATGCAAACTAAATATAAAAATGAGCAGAAGCCTTATAGAGAGAAACTCAACCTTGAAGCCAGAGAACGTTACATGGTGAAGTTAGCTTCAATTAACAACATTGATCCTTACGAGGTAGCAGCTAAGGCATGGACTTCCTCTGTTTAAATGAACCGGTCTCCACCCAATATGGCGACCGGGAGTGCAAAATGTCACGTGTCTGCAAAAGACCGATTAAATATTCATGACGGACAAGAAATAAAACGACTAAATTATCAATCTAAGTTAAGATTTGAGCAATTTGTCTTCAGTTTGGTTAGCAGGAAGTTAGATGAGCAAACAGCAGGTTCTAATTTAGGTCTGCACCCGTATTTTTTTTTTTGTCTTACCTGTTCAGGAAGCGAGGGAGCTCCGAGAGGGGGGGGCAGCTTTATTTATTCCATATACTTGAAGTATTTCATCTTTTGGGAAAGTGAAAAGGCTCACTTGTTCACTGATAATATTAGAACACCCAAATGCGACCCACCGGAACGGCATTATACAAAAAAAAAGGCGATCTGGCAGAGAATATGCGTTATCATGGCAGACGCAGACTGAGGTTCATCCTCCTACGTCACAGATGGTGCATTCGAGTGTACCGGTAGTCGGACGTCCCGCGAAGAAACACGTTTTTAATTTTAAACTCAGTTTGAAAGGAATTTTCATTAATTTATCATTTTGTTTGCAAAAACGAACATAGTTGAATGATACAAGATACTGTATATCTTGTAACATTTTATGCAAAGTAGGAAGATGATGTCACAGACACCAACTGTGTCCATTGAATTTTACCTTTAATTCCTTTATAACCTAATGAGACTTATTTCTCTTTGGGAATTACAATATGTTTTAACTGAATTGAATTATTGAAGTTCAGTGTCGTTCATGGCTAACAGTAGCTAATGTTAGCAAAGCTTTGATAAAAAAAAGAAAAAAAACTTCCTCACGTAAAACTAGAACTAAATTTAATTAAATGAATATAATGAAATTAGGAGAAATATAGCTAAATTTGCTCTTTACTGAAAGGTGAAAATACTGTTTGGTATCTAAAAAAAGCTATACTAGAGCCTGTTTTGTGTGTGATTTTCAGAGAAATCACACACAAAACAGGCTCTAGAGAAATGTGGATATCCTAACTGGGCCTTGCTGAAAGCAGAGAAGAAACCCAAACAGGACTCCAGCCAGCCATCAGGTGAAAAGAAGGAACCCAGACCCAGACCAGTGGTCATTCCGTATGTTGCGGGAGTTTCAGAGACATTGAGACGTTTATTTTCTAAACACAACGTCCCAGTGGCTTTTAAACCCCAAAATACATTACGGCAAAGACTGGTTCATCCCAAAGATCCAGTCCCCCGGCACAAACAGAGTAATATTGTGTATGCTGTTCAGTGTCAGGAGGGCTGTGATCAGTCTTATATCGGGGAAACTAAACAGCCACTGGCCAAAAGGATGGCCCAGCACAGAAGATCAACATCATCAGGTCAGGACTCTGCAGTCTACACTCATCTCCAGGCCAGCGGTCACTCTTTCAGGGATGAAGATGTTCACATCCTTGATAGAGAGGAACAATGGTTTGAGAGAGGAGTAAAGGAGGCCATCTTTGTGAAAAGAAACCGTCCATCATTAAACAGAGGTGGAGGCCTCCGGGTTCAACTGTCCCCCTTTTACATTGCTGTTATTGCTAGTATCACTCAGCCCTCTGTGAATAGCAAGAAACAACCATCAGGGTGCTTAACGATGGATCGTTAGCACCCTTTAGTTAGGCTGATGTTCGTTAGTCTGATGGTCCTCCTTGATCATGTGAGCTGCTGGTTTCAGCTGTCATCAGCCAACTGGTTGATCCACTGTGAGAGGATGCTATTTATAAGACTGAGCTGAATACATGGAGCCAAGATGGTGTAGTGGCAGGGCTTTTGACTTGGGACCCGAAGGACGCGGGTTCGCGCCCCGGCCACTACACACCTTGGGGTGTCTATGAGTGCACATCTAATTCTCCAGCTCCCCGAGCGCGACTACGCTGCTCGCTGCACCACCTGGTGGTGGTTGGGTTAAATGCAGAAGACCAATTTCGTCTGTCAAGTATGGGAACATACACAGATGACAAATGTGACAAATTATTATTATTATTATTAATACAGCATCTCAGACTGAGGAAGTCTTTCGGACGAAAGACAAAACGTTTCTACAATTTTTTTTGCTTTTTTTTTTTTTTTTAAATGTCCAGAGGACCAGACTTAGCTTTTTTAGATTTTTCTACCTGGATTATTGAACATGCATCAGGGTACCATTTGGTATATTTGAAGTTTGCGTTAGCAGCTAATTAGCTTAGCTGTAAGAAAACACACTTGTGCCAATTTACTTTTAGTAAATTTATGGACATTTATTCTAGTAAGATGATTTATGATTTACTGAAAGCAATACCAGTGATGGTGATACAACAAACATACAATAATATAAATGATTTATTAAATTATTGCACTGACACCACTAGCTACATTTGCTAATCAGACAATGTGATATCTTCATCTGGCTAAAATAAAACTTGGAAAAAAAAAAGCCAATTTACAATTTGTTTACTTCTAAATATGAAACAAAGAAGCAAAACATTCTCCAAAATGTCCCCACCCCCGACCCAAATTCGTAGCTAGTGTTAACATCTAGTTAACGTGAAACTAATGAAATTCTTTTAGGAAACCATGTGATAAACTTTTATTCATCATTTATGGACATTTGTACGTTAGTTTGGCATTTCATTAAAACCCAGAAATCAACGTTTATATTATACAATAAAAATGCAAACTATAACTATTAAAACTTAGCTAGCTGCCTTCAGTAAGAAAAAAATTGGACAAAATAGATTGGAAAAAACTAAATTTGTTTTCTTTTCGCATTAGATGAGAAAAGTAAGTATTTTTGTTACATCTCCATCAACCTATGACGTCATCAAAAGAAACCAGAAAAGGGCAGATAAGACAAAAGAAAAGGCCACAGCGTAAGTCAACAATGAATTTTTATTTAATCGAGTTTTAACAATTTTGGTTCTGTAGCAACCTACCGAGTAATTCTAATGAAGTGCAATTGTACTCAAGCCAGTTACAGTTGAGAGCAATGACAGGCACACGTTTTGTGCAAATTTAACAGCATCGGAACGGCTCCTACAGTACACGTACATCGCAAAAATACATGCCAGAAAACTAAATCAGTGTACATCGACAATAATTAGGAAGACGTTCCTCGAAAAACAAAACAAAAAAAATCTTCATCTGTCCAAGCAAACAAACATTTCACCCATAGTGGATTTATGGGACGCAACTCAGTAAACATTCAGTCATCATTTGTGGCGAGAACACGCATGATCTCTGTAGACTGAAACCCTTCAATCTGCACTCAAACATATATTTAATCAGAATCAAAACATTGTACATCGCCTTTTCAAAACTAATCTGATATAAAACCTCTAATTTGACAAGAGATCAACCTACTCATTTTAAAAATCCAAACTCAAAATGCTTTCCAGCCTTGTTCGCCTGGGCAGTACAGAGGCAACGTAAAACTAAAAGCTCAGGATGCTGCAAGTTTATCACAAGCCACGTGAGACGACACAACCATCCAAAACACGGGGGCGATGGCAGCCTAGTAAGACCTAGCAGCAGGCGCTGACCTAAAACACCTGCCTAATGTCGCTTTAGAGCAATTACTGAGACAAGACGCACGTCAATTATGTCCAATATTTACATACTCAAACGCGCAGGTTCAAAACGGCGATTAATTACTCTCCTCCAAGAAAAACCGAGTCCTGTAGCTGTTCAATGAAATGTGGATACCGTCCTCCAAACATGCAGGAACACGAGTCCGAAGATCTGACGAGTGGGTTTTGGTCGAGTCTGTAGTGTTGGAACGTGGTCGTTACAGGAGAAAGGTCTGGATGTGAGCCCTAACTGCTGGATCTTTCACAGTGAACGTTTAAGATTTGACAAACTCAACATGCCTGGAAACATCTGCACTCTCGTGTGCCGGGCTCCAACGTGTCGAGTTTGTCAGATGTTGTGACATCTTCTCTGAGCTCGGCTGCAAAAAACTGTTTCACCCTCTGCTGGGTTGGGGATTTTTTTTTTTTTTATCTTAAAGAAAAAGTAAAACATGTATTTTGTGCATTTCAGACATTTTTAAAAACCCAAATGGAAAAAAAAAGAAGTTAATTTCCATTAAATAATTTAAGATCAGACGCTAAAAAAGGGTTAAAATTAATTCCCAAACTGGTGAACGTGGTATGATTTTACCATCTCGAATGGAAACATCTAACCAGGAAAGCAGATGAACCACTACATTCTACAGCTTTCCTTCTTTCTACAATCGAGGGCCACGCTGAAATGTACAAACTAGAATTTAACAGCTTCAACAAAAACAACTTCAGTTGCATTCAAACGGCAACTATCGGAAAGTAAACTTACTGTAACATACATATAATATAGTGTATAGTCCATGCAACTGCGCACGGCGGGTTTTGCATCGCTATGGTATGTTATTAGTGTATGGGAGACATCAGCCACCGGTGCATTTCAGATTCAGGTTCCAGGAGGAAAAACTCCCTCAATACCCACCAGAAACTGATCAGCCAGACTTGAAGAGTAAGATGGCCACTTGGCCCAGGTAAAAATAAATAAAATGCTTTGTCTCGTGGGTGACGTAGCTGCCGAAGTTCCTCCCAACGATGCAGTGCCAGGTAGGATTATACTTCTTGTCAAACTCCTGAAAGAGAGACAAAAAAAGAAGTGGAAATTATATATGTGTATAAAAACTGTATACTGTATGTGAGTGGCAATTTTTGCAGTGATTAATGAAAAAAAAAGGTAAAGTCCACAAAGACACCATATGTATGCCAATTAAGTAAAACAGAATATAATCATCCTAATCTATACAGTATTTGTTTTCTAACAGTAAACATTATTTCCTTCAAAATAGACAAATGTCCTGCCAGTAAATCTCTTCGTATAAATGGTAAATGGAGCTTATTTAAATAGCACTTTCCAGCCCCCTATGAGGGGCCCCAAAGCGCTTTACAATACCAACCATCCACCCATTCATACACACATTCATACACCGGTAGCGGCAGACTGCCGTGCAAGGCGCCAGCCAGTCCTACCGGGAGCAACTCGGGGTTAAGTGTCTTGCCCAGGGACACAAAGTTTGGCATCATTGGAGATTCCTCATTGTTTAAAGCTCCACTGACATGATTTTTTAACTTTTCAAAAAATGGCACAACATATATAAATATTAAGATTGACCCCTGACCGTTTTTGCTAAAATAATGTGAAATGAATGAAAATTCCTCTCAAAAATAGTTTAAAATTAGCGCCGTTTTTTTACACGGTAAATTCGGGTTTTTCCGGTCACGTGATTGTAACGTCAGATAAAGAACTTTGCTCCAACCGCACATTGAATACAATGGACAAAAATATAAACGCATCCGTCGAATTTAGCCATGTAAAACTATAGATATTAGCGATTTGGCTTCAGTTCGTGAAGAAGAAGTTATTTTGAGTGATAAACAACAAACAGCAATGTTTCTTTTTGCCGTGTTGCTTGTTTTATTTCAGGAGAGGTTGCACATACATGAAGTGAGCACCAGATGTCAGCAAAGCTATCGTGAACTCTTACAGAGCTCTGTAATGGAGAAATATATAAACGTATCCGTCGAATTTAGCCATTTAAAACTGTAGATATTAGCGATTTGGCTTCAGTTCGTGAAGAAGAAGTTATTTTGAGTGATAAACAACAAACAGCAATGTTTCTTTTTTCCGTGTTGCTTGTTTTTTTTTCAGGGGAGGTTTCACATTCATGAAGTGGGCCCTTTGCTGACATCTGGTGCTCACCTCATGAATGTGCAACCTCTCCTGAGAAAAAAACAAGCAACACGGCAAAAAGAAACATTGCTGTTTGTTGTTTATCACTCAAAATAACTTCTTCTTCACGAACTGAAGCCAAATCGCTAATATCTACAGTTTTAAATGGCTGAATTCGACGGATACGTTTATATATTTCTCCATTACAGAGCTCTGTAAGAGTTCACGGTAGCTTTGCTGACATCTGGTGCTCACTTCATGTATGTGCAACCTCTCCTGAAATAAAACAAGCAACACGGCAAAAAGAAACATTGCTGTTTGTTGTTTATCACTCAAAATAACTTCTTCTTCACGAACTGAAGCCAAATCGCTAATATCTATAGTTTTACATGGCTAAATTCGACGGATGCGTTTATATTTTTGTCCATTGTATTCAATGTGCGGTTGGAGCAAAGTTCTTTATCTGACGTTACAATCACGTGACCGGAAAAACCCGAATTTACCGTGTAAAAAAACGGCGCTAATTTTAAACTATTTTTGAGAGGAATTTTCATTCATTTCACATTATTTTAGCAAAAACGGTCAGGGGTCAATCTTAATATTTATATATGTTGTGCCATTTTTTGAAAAGTTAAAAAATCATGTCAGTGGAGCTTTAAATAGAAGGCTGAATTTTGCAATGTCACTCGTCCAGACCAATAAAAATCTACTTTTTAAATGGGCTATCTCAAAAATAAAACTAGCCTAGCCTCAAATCCTGGCTGAGGGTCTTTCTGGGTGGAGTTTGCATGTTCTCTCTGTGCATGTGTGGGTTTTCTCCGGGTACCGTACTCGTTTCATCCCACAGACCAAAAACATGCATGTTAGGCTGATTGGTAACTCTCAATTGTCCCTAGATGTGAGTGAGAGAGTGAATGGTTGTTTGTCTCTATGTGTCCCTGTGATGGACTGGAGACCTGTCCATGGTGTCCCCTGCCTCTCGCACAGTGACTGCTGGACATGGGCACCAGTGACCCCAGCGACCCGAAAAAGAAGGTGGTAAAGATAATGGATGGATGGATTGTGGCTCATTTTACCAGCAAAGGTCATTGTTTTTCAGAACAGACAGAGACAGAAGTCATTTTGACCTCACTGATGTGTCCCTGTGATGGTCTGCGTTCAACAAGAAAGATAAATTCACCCAAGTAAAAAAAGATTAAAGTACAGGCCACCTGAGAGTTTTTAAATAGCACAACAGCAACATAAATATATTGTATGCCTGGCTTTTATTTAAATAATACTAATTATGAGACAGTTTTATTCAAGATAATCTGAGCTTTCATTTTAATGTCATTATTCACTGAACCTTTTCCCCACATTTTAGCTCTGCCCATTGAAATCAGATTTACTTTTCCCTGAGGGAATGCATTTCAGCCACCACCTTTCATCTTAAAAGTTAGATGTGTTAGTGCTCAGCGTGTGTTGAAGATGACTCCCAGCTACCACAGCACCAAATTTTGACTCAGGTAAATTACCTGAGTTTTAGCCATGTATGGAAAAAAAGTTGTGAATTAGTCAATTATTACTTAGCTTGATTTTATTTAGCTATGTTTTTTAATCATTTTTTAAATGGTGTTACCATTTTTATGTACTCAAGCCAGTTACAGTAAAATGGTACCACTGTTACCATTTTTATGACATGCACTACAGTATAGTGCACCCCTTGGCCCGACCATTTTTATGACATGCACTACAGTATAGTGCACCCCTTGGCCCGACCGATCACGCTTGCAAACGCAGTCTTGATCTCAATATTTTCTTTTATCTGATTAAATTTCTATTTTAAAAAAAAAAGGGAATGAATGGGATATTTCACTAACTGGCAAACAAGTTTGATTTCAATAGGTAATACGACAGTTTTAAGCAAAGATGTCAAGCAGTATGTTGTGACCCAAATATGTGTTGACCAGGCTCAGCTACTACCACACCCACTTTTATCTCAATATCTGTGCAAATTAGATAAACTTTAGCAGCGCAGTGTGGTCATCTCAGGGAGAAGATCACAGGAGTCTTTCTGGGTAGAGTTTACAGTTTCCCCACACAGACCAAAGACATTCATTTTAGGCTTAGCACTTTGAGATTTTTATTAATGAAAAGTGCGGGATAAATTGAATTTATTATTATTATTATTATTAGGCTGTTTTGTAACTAAATTATTGTTTGAGGTGTGAGCGAGACTATTGTCCCTGTGATGGTGTGACCTGTCCAGGGTGTCTCGGTCTCTTACACACTGACTGCTGGAGATAGACACCAGTGGGTAAAGAAAATGGATGGGCAATAGCCAACACAGGTGGTCCCCAACTTACGAGCGCCCTGACCTACGAGCGTCCGACTTTACGAGATTATCATAATAAATAAAAATATGAAAGAAAAAAAAATGTTTTTGTTTTTTTTGTGTTTAAATGTTCTTAATTTCATGTGTACAGCACTTTGTTGCAGCTGTGGTTGTTTTAAATGGCTTTATAAATACGTAAAGTATCATTTTTTTTTATTTTATATAATTTTATGCTTTTTTGAACAACTTCATGCGGGAACCAGGAACCGGAAATACCGCCTCCGCCATTTTACATTAATTAGTTCCAGAGTCTCGGCACTCGGCAGCCGGCTTTTGGAGGACGGTTTCTCCCATAAGAGGATGCCTCATACGGATAAATTAACTGGAAACACTCCCTGAACTCTGTGAATGTCTCAGACCTGGAGCAGCAGCCGCGATCGCTCCGCCGATCGCTCCCACAGCGCCGCGCGAGACCAGCAGCTCATGGTATGAGCCAAGGCTAACATGCTAAAGCGGACCCCACCAGAGCTGCAGATTCGACAGCCGGCTTTTGTGCGATCAGAGGTTCCTGGAGCTCGGATCGATGTCGGCCTGGAAGCCGAAGACATCGGGGGACAACGAGCTAACTTGGAATAACAAAGCCGACAGCATTTTTGGAGATGCAGATAAACCGGACTGCCCGGAGCTGCGGATTCGGGGGGGCTAAATGCTAACAGATGCAGCTGAAGGCGGCGCACGTAGACGGCTTTCGGTAAGTTATTAAAACTTTTTCTGTATGAAGTTAGGATACTAACAGTCCTTTCTGTCTGGACTAGACAGTTGCACTGCACTTTGACTGCACATAGAGCGTGCGGAGGGGGAGGGGGGTACGTGTCTGTTGCGTGACAAATGGAAAAGTACAGTGGCGGAAGGTTACATGAGCACTATTTTCTGTACCCCGACCCCCAAAAAACAAAGGCGGAGAAAAGCACTGTTGTACAGAAAAAACTGTACAGGTATGTGTTTATAGATGAATGTGTGGTGTAATGTGCTAGCTAACTGCTTGTAAATAAAGTGTTGTGCATGTTTAAGGATCAGTATGTACGCTTGTTCAGTCTCATGTTGATAAACGGGTGTGCGCCGCAGCGCTAGCGTCTTTTTTCCGATTTGCGAGCGGACTTCCTGTTTTACGAGATAGCACGTGCAGTTGTTCCGAGGTACGAATTTTCGGTTTACGAGCAACTCATAAGTACGGAACTCGCTCGTAAGTCGGGGGACTACCTGTATTTTTGTTTTCTATGATCAGTGGCCTGTGGAGGCCATCTCAAATGAAGGTGTAGAGAATAAAATGAGTTTCTTTAAAATTTGTCCTCTAGTTTAAGAGATATTTTGCTAATATTACGGAGTAACGAACAGATGCACAAAAGCCTAAACTTGACTGCCTTTTTGTTTGCCAGGATGCATTTAAAAAGTGTTTTTCAAAGCGAGGTGCATGAATGAACGTTTGTGGGCTTGAGAATAAACCCTGAGGGACACCATCTTCCTGGAAGCTGTGAGAAGACAGATCCAGTTGTTGGACCAAGTCTCACCTTCTTGATGTAGGCAGCGATGTCCTTCTCTATGTTGTACTTCTCCATGGCCTGGGTGGCACAGTCCACGGCGTCTTGCTGCATGTCGTCGGACATGTCCGCGTTCTTGATCACTGCCTTCCTGTCGGTCATGGTTGATGTCGTCCGCTGCGGGTGAACACGTAACAGGCCCGTTCACTATGACACTGCACGTGGTGAAGCAAGAACGGGCTTTAGGCTAAAAGAGATAAATTCGTAAACCATATCAATAAAAACTAAAAACCCATTCGGCGTTTATTATCATCATCAGCTTCAACGCTAAATGCAGAAGCTCATGTTCCAACCCCGGGTTCTTAGCAACAACAAAAAAAAAAGACATGGACTGAACGTTGCATGAACTGAAACTTGATACAGGTGGAGTTAAATTACTTCGTGAGCAAGATAATTTTCATACAAAAACGACATTTGCGTCAGAAAGGGCACATAAACTACTGTGTGCTAACGCGCTACGTACATGCTAACCGTATACATGTATTCACGTCCTAGCAGTGAAAATGTGTGAACGTGTAGTTTCGTCAATTCCAATCCGCGAAATCTAACAAATGTAGAAGTGGATCTTTCGAACGAAGGCTGCGAGACTCACCTTTTAATTACACCTGGCGGAAACAAAAACGTGTTCCGTAGAGACAAAAAATATACAAATAACAGCGACGATCCGGAAGGTTTAAGCGCTGCTGCAGCTAATTGTTGTTTTTAGATTTAAACAAGAAGCATGACGGTGGGCTGGATGTCAAAAGATCCGGATAAACCACGCCCCTCTGCTGCATGCCGCGCTCTGCCATTGGCTGGGACGCTGCCTCCACGCGCGCTTGTCTCCTGCGTCTCTTTGCCGGCATCTTGTTTCATCCCACAATGCATCATTCACGACTAACTCGGACGGTACTGTACTGTACAACTTGACTGCAGGATTTTATTTTTCCAAACATAACTGAGGTGTTCCAACAATAAATATCCGCTACGGTTGTATTAAAAGTGCATATCTTCAGCTTTTTAAAATAGTTTGATAGTATTGTGTTCAAGAAATTCAGCTTTTAATTCCCTGATGCATGCTCAATAATCCAGGTAGAAAAATCTAAAAATGCCAAGTCTGGTCCTCTGGACATTCAACAACAAAAAACCTGTAGAAACAAGAAAGTTCATGCTCAGTAATCCAAGTATCAAATCCGATAATTCTCAATCAGGTCATCTGGACAGATCAATTCGTAAACCATGTCAATAAAAACTAAAATCCATTTGGCATTACAGTATTACTGTGGCGAAGATACAAAAAAAGTAGCCTGCATAAACTATGTGGCATATAATGATGGCATGAGGCTACTCCTCAAAGTGCCCAGATGGAGCAGTGCTAGCCATTTGTTTGTACATAATGCTGTTCCTACATGTGCTGCTGTGCTCAGGAGTATAAATGCATGTGTAGATTGGCTGTGTCATGCAATAATATAATTGCAAATCTAGTAAATCCTGCTTTTAGTGCAGTGAGATTTTGTTCAAGATTGTGGAATCATTGGCGCCATCATTTATTTGTCTTTTATTTCTTTATTTTAATTTTTTTATGGATTTTTTATGTATTTTTTATGGACCTTTTTTGTGTCTGAAATAAAGTTTGATTGATTGATTATTAGCTTCAATCTAAATGCAGAAGCTCATGTTCCAACCCCGGGTTCTTAGAAACAACAAAAAAACAAAACATGACTTGAGCGTGGGTGTTCAACTGTAGAAACGTTTCGTCTTTCGTCCTAAAGACTTCCTCAGTCTGAGATGCTGTATTCAGCTCAGACCGTTTTTATTTTTTGAATGTCCAGAGGACCGGACTTAACTTTTTTAGATAAGCTTTTAATTCATCCATCAAACCCAAACCTCTGAAATACTATACACCAGTCATGAACTGTTAAATAAAAACAAACTAAAGTTGCTTTGAAATCTTTATTGGAAATGCTAAAAGAAAAGAAAGATTAGGCAAAATAAACAAACTGCTCCCAGAACTGAACCCCCTCCCCAAACCTCTTAAATTTGTCAAAAGATTCCCTCATACCAGGCATCTACGACTCCATCCTTTGATCCAACTTCCTGGTCCTGTTTCGTTCTCTTGTAAAATAATGCCATAATTGTGAAGCTTTAAAAAAAAAAAAAAAAGAAGAAGTTGCTCTGGGACTCCCAATCATTACTTCTGTTAACTCATTTGAATCCTGGAAAACTGCTCCCGTTCCAAGCATCCATCCTTGCCTATCCCTTTCCTAATCGATCCACTCATCCAGCTCCAAGGATTGGGATCCACTGAGCCACTCCTCCAATCAAAACCTTGAAATACCAGGAAAAAAAAAAAAATCAGAGGGAGACCGTTAGAATAAAATGTCAATATTTTTGGGCCTAATTTTAATTTTCCCCCCATGTTTAACACTCATGTCAAGACTTTACAAATTAAAAGAAGCTACTAAGCAGAAAACCTTGCTCCCTGACGCTAACATATTGTAACTACTCAGGACGGTTAAAAGTGGGATGCTCTTGTAAAAAATGTTTACATTTGATGGTAGAGGTGTTACACTTACATCACAACACTTGTTTTAAGGACTGCTTATTCTGTCAGAAGGTAGAGTAGCAAGTTACAGACTTTCTAAGTACAGCACGTGTGTGCGTGGTAGATAACATGCATGACATGGCAAACCTAACAAAATGTTCAGTTTATGAATATGAAGCATACCATTGCCTCGACCTCATTGCTCCTAGATGTCCTATCCTGACCATACAAATGAAATGTGCTCCACAATGGTTTTATTCCAAATCACTTTAATCCTGCTCCTCAGATGTCTAAAGGAAGACACAAGGGTAAAATACAGTTAAGTATTGGGCTCCCGATCAAAATGGCCCACCCCAAACATCAAAAAGAGAGGATAATAAAAAAATAAAACAAAATTTTCAATTTTTTAACACTTGCAAAAACATTGAGTGCAGCTCAATATTTTTGAAGTTCACCACAACACAGTTTGTAATGTTGCGGTGATGACAAAACAGGGGGGGGGGGAGAGAGAGATGGGGAAAAACAAGAGGAGAAAGCAGCTGGAAGAAGGGAAAGAGAAGGAAGGAAAGGGGCAACATCTACATACCAAGATCATCCACAAGGACATGGGGACAACAAAAGCAAAAATTAAAAATCAACAGCTGACACCCAGAGAAACTCAGAAGAGGTAAAAACAGGAGGGGATACATCAAAGGGGCAAAACATCGATGGCGGTTCAAGAACGGGAACGAGAGCGGCTGTGACGAGGCGAGTAGCGGGGCGATGCTCTGGCACGACCACGGGAATTGCTGCGACTGCGGCTGGCGCTGCGACTGCGGCTTCGGCTCCTGCTGCCGTGGCTGCGGGAGTGAGATCTTCCGTAACTTGGGCTGCGGGGACCGTCTAATTTCACACGAACGTAAGAAGTCTCTCCCTGGCGGACACAAGAGAACTTGACATTGAAAAGACGACATATTGCTGCCTCCGGCTGAAATACAGGTGAAAACGGCGAACTCGGGCTTTGCTCAAAGCGCACAGCATTCCTTTTTAAGTACTCACCCAGACACAGCAAAGAATCACAATCCATGACATGTGATCAAATCAGTACACATACCTCGTGCGAACGGAATTTGGTGTTGTCCAGTTTTCGAACGGCATAGGTCATGTCCTCTTTGCGGACAAACTCTACGACTCCAGTTCCATCTCTGTAGACGTCTGCGTAGCACACGTCGCCCGCCTCACGCATGTGGTCCTTCAGGTCCTGCCAGCTGCCACTCTGAGGAAGCCCTGGACAACAACAAAATCATATTGAAGAACAAGCCGACAGTCATTTATTAACAGACTACAGTAGTTACCGTATTTTCTGGTGTATAGGTCGCACCGGTGTATATGTCGCACCATCCAATTATTACCAATAGAATGGAAAAATCCTTAGATAGGTCGCACTGTTGTATAGGTCGCACCTACGTTTAGCTCTGCTGCAAATGTCTGCCACAGGAGCGCACAGCAAGGCTTTAAAGAAGATTAACACTTAAAAACAATTATTTGTTTGATAAAAATTATAGCAAATATGTGTCTGAGCTGAACTTTTCCTTAATAAATGAACGTAATTGTGAAATGAGCTGGATTTAAAAATTGGTTTCGCCGAAAGTGATAACAAGCCATATATAGGTCGCACCGGTGTATAGGTCGCAGGCCTTGAAAAAACCATAAAAAGGTGCGACCTATACACCAGAAAATACGGTAGCCGATTTTCATAACAAATAACTTTACCCGTACGCGCTTAAACGCCCAGAAGGAAAAGTCGTACTTTAGCCTAAAACTCATTTTAAGACAGAAAGCTTTTCTGCATCTTATTTTTAAATGTACCGGTATATGTGCTCCTAAAGGGTTTATGCAAGTCAAACAATTGTTTAATTTTCATCCCATCACTAAACTTCAAAGCTCATCTGTCACCTCGAAATACTAGATAAAACATTTTTTGCAATGCAGCTGTTTTAATTGATTTTATTAATAGTTTCCAAGCCAAGGAAGGAGCCACAGTGGGAGGTTTGAAAACAGGGAAAACAATAAAACTTAGGGATGTTGATTTTTGACCAATAACCGATACAAATACCGATATTTTACCATAGACCTACTTACAGCAACTACATAGCTTGCTCTGCTGTGGAATTAAAATACATTATTCTGCATGGTCTTTGTCAGTGTGGCATGCTACCAAATGCAGATGACATAAAGGGGGCTGAAAATGGCGTAACATTCCATAAATATAATATACTGTATACCAGTATATAAAAAAAGCACGTTTTATATCGGTGAGTTATTTTGATGGAATGGTCTGTGTCCAATATTTAACTTTATTGCCAATATCGGCCAATAATATCGTGCATACCCAATAATACTTTGGAGAAGCATTTTTTTTTTGTTTCTTTACATAAATCGGACACGTTTAAAACTGAAAGTAGGTAGTAAGTTTTTTTTTCATTTACCCTTTATTTATACAGGTAGTCTCATTGAGCCACGATAACTCATTTTTCCAAGAGAGACCTGTTAGGGAGCAGATGGTGGGAGCCTTGCTCAGGGGCCCAGAGTGGGGCGAATGAGGGTGGAGGCAGGTGTGGGAGTTTCAACTCTTTCCACCCACATTTTTTGATGTCAGTACTGGGGCTTGAACCGGCGATCTTACGATCACGGGCCTAGGCCCTATTGTCTCTAACCTCTGCGCCACCACTCCCCCAAATTTTGAAGCCAATCTTAATTTTATTGTTTTAATGTTTTTGTTTTTTTAAAGTCCTCAGCTACTCAATAAAGCAAGAGTAATGTTATATAAACAAGCAAGACCGAACTTGACCATCTCAAACAGTCTTTACATCCCATCAGTTTTGTCTAAAACAGACAATTCATACATTTAAAGGTCTAAATCACATATCTCAAAGTGCCAGCCCGCAGGGCAGATCCGGCCCGCAAA
Organism: Garcialebias charrua; assembly: GCA_038048925.1. Lineage (NCBI taxonomy): Eukaryota > Metazoa > Chordata > Actinopteri > Cyprinodontiformes > Rivulidae > Garcialebias > Garcialebias charrua. Next base: position 19,552 of record JBBPBX010014808.1, on the reverse strand, counting down.
TTCATTATTCATGGCCCCCTGGATGACTTTTTTTTTTTGGGTGATGGCCTCCCTTCTCCCCTTACAGCCATCATCTCCACACCATTATTATGAAATATTTATTCTAGTAATTATCTAGTAGAGTTTTATTTATTTATTATTATTTATTTATAATATATTTGTTATAAACAGCTACATTATAAAACAATGTAAAATACTAAAAGCAGGAGCATGTCTGTGTTGATTTATGCCAAGAACTTAGCAGATGTAAAGCTATTTAATATTTTATTTAATTCAGAGACGAAATAAAACAAATTAATAAAAAAGAAAACATTGAATGAAAAGAGTGCTGAAAGAAGAAAAACTTATATATCACCCCCTTATAATGCAGTAAACATTGAATCAATCCGGCCTTTGGTTTGTAGCAAATTTGTTTTTTGGCCCTCAGTGTACAGTATTTGACTTTGACACCCCTGCTCTAAATGAATCATAATTAACTTCATCTGGTGTTTAAAAATACACAGCTCTAAAAAACAGAGCTACAAGTGGTGCAACTTTGCACTAAATTGCATCAAGTTTAACCAAACAACTTTTGTTTGCTCACCTGAAACAACGACCCTGTACTCGGAGCGCCTGGAAGGGGGTCCATATCTGCCCCTGGGGGCTCCTCCTCCACCACCACCGCCACCGGCCGCCCCCCCGTAGCCGCCGCCTCTGGAGCCTCGGCCGCTCCGCGGGAACTCCACTCGCAGCCTGTAGCCGTCGTAGTCGTAGCCGTCGCGTCCGTAGACCGCGTCGTCGGCGTCCCTGTCAGCAAAATAAATAAATGGGGACTGAAATGCAAGACAGAGAAGCTGATCTCCCACATGCAGGAGCACGCTCCGCCATGTTGCTGGATTGCTAGCGCTAATCCGCCCTGAGCTTCAAACTGAACATTTGCGCCTAATTTGTTCAAAAGCAAACTGCAAAATATAAACTACAATGCACAAAGGGGCACAGTATGACGAGCAGACGGGAAGAAAATGCTAATTTAAGCAGATCTCATTCACAAATTGACTTTCGAATAATGAATGAGCTGCGTTCCGTTCAGGCGGAGCGCGAGACGTAAAAACGCAGTCGATAGTCGGAGACCACACCACGTTTTGTGACCAGAACAATGCGGGTCCAGTGAATAGTCGGAGCCCGCGCTCCGGCCTACGCCAGGCTTCAACGGCTTTCCTCACCTCGGGTCTTCGAACTCGATGAAGGCGAAAGGCGGACCCCCTCTCCTGTTCTTCAGGTCGATGTCTCGAATCGTCCCGTACTTGTAGAACACGTCCTCGACGTCTTTGGTGCGGATGTCGGGGGGAAGGTTCCCCACGTAGATTCGGCAGTCGTTATTCCCGGCTGGGCCTCGAACAACACCCGACATCACTGCTAACTTTTCTTTTTTAAGCTCTGGTTTTTGGTAAGATTCGGAGCCGTCCAAAAATGAACGAAAATAGATTTTGAAAGACTGCTAAGCAGAAAAAAACAAACCTTTGTTAACAGGAAAGCTGCTTCAGAACCACTACAACGTGCAGGACATGGACCGAGCGGACGATGCGGCGCTCAGCGGTTAGCTTAGCATTAGCAATGCGCGCGCCTCTTTTCCGAGGCGGCACTACAGCCAAAAGACCTGACACATCCGCTACAGAAAATAGTTCACACCAATTAAACAGAAGGTCCCATTAAAATGACAATTTGAACCTTTTTGTGATAGTAATGAACCCATTTTTCCCTAAACCACTCACTTGTGTCAGTTTAGAAATAGAAACAAAACAAAAAAGCATAAAAGTGATCCAGAATAGGCAACTTAATGGATTTCTATATTATTCACATAATGCTCTCAACACTGGCAATCATGTAAAATACTACATTTGGAATAGGCTATGTATTCAAAGTTTAGTTCTGCCACAAAACTGAAAAAAGAAACACCAACACAATAAAAAATAATAAGATTTTTTTCTTCATCTGCTGCCTTTCATTTTACACGTGTTTTTTATGTGTTTATTGTTTTTGTCTTTTTATAATAAAATGAATGAATAAATCAATCAAATTAAAAAATAATAATAATTCAACCTTTATTTATACAGGTTAGTCTCATTGAGCCACGGGGACTCATTTACAAGCGAGACCTGAGAAATAGTCGAAATAATAATGTGAGATAATAATAATGAAAAAGTAATAATAATTAATTAGATATATTCTTCTTTTCTAAAACTGGCTCAATTTGAACACAACCCAACATATTCATAGATGACTGCTGTATAGTTTATGATCACAATAAGCATCAAGACTTTTTTGTTGTTAAATCGTTAAACATTTACATAATTTTATGTGTGAAGTTTGATCTTACCTTTAATAAGAGTTGTTTTGTGGTTTGTTTAGAATTTGATTTACCATAATAAGATTGCTGCTCTAACCACTCAGCTGAGCAGTTGTCCTCCAATGCAAGAGTTGGGGGTTTGAATCCACCAGCAGTCACATGCAGAAGTGTCCCTGGGCAAGACCCTGAACCCCTCATAGCCTCTGATGTGTGTCTAAAGCACTGATTATTCTTTGTAGAGTGCTGTATGAATGGGTAAATGAGGGCACAGATTGTGTTGTAAAGAGCTTTGAGTAGCTTGATCAGATAGAACGGCTCTGCATAAGTACAGGTACAGTAAATTATGGAATGATTGCACTCCTAATATTTTGCAAAAGTTGTATACAAAGAAATAAAAAGGAAGAAAATCTAAGTACAAAAACACAGACAAAGATGAGTAAAACAATCAAACAAAAGAGAAAAAACATAATGCACATTAGTGCTCTCATCTGGTAAAGAACCAAACTGAAGACTGATGGAAAAAATCTATAGAAATATGATTTATGGTTGTTTTGTGATGTCTTTCCTAAATCACATTAAATGTTGGTGCTGTAATTTCTTCATCTCATTTAGCACATTTTTGCATCTTAAGTTATGTTTATTTTATGTCTTTTTTTGTGTGGAATGATTTTTACTTTGGATTGCTTTATGTCTCATTTAGACCATTTCATTAACATTTCATTTTTTATTATTATTACTTTTTCCCATTATTATTTCATTATTATTTCATTCAACTTTTATTTAGGCAAATTAATCGAGCCTCGAGGACTCATTTACAAGAGAGACCTGGTTTCAACAAAGAATGATGACAACAGCGACAACAATAGACAATCATAAGAGAGGCAAACAGATTTTTTTTAAAGCAGTTTTAGAAAAGAAAAATATATCTACCAGTAATTAATTTTAATATCACTTTTATTCATATGAGACAATCAGCTGAATAAAACGACTTGATCGTTACTGATTTCCCATGTTTCCTGTTTGCACTTTTATTTCGTTTGTCTGTTTCGCAACGAAACCGCTGCCAGACGTGTTACGATCACAAGAAGGAGAAAAGAAACGACACAAGTGAAATAATAATTTGAAGATCTCGTGTTTCCTGATAACTCACAGTGTGTAAATTTCATCACAAATATGACCAGACTTGGATGAAACACACTTTTATTGCATTAGATTTAAACAATATTACAGAGAATACGAATACTTCACATATTCTGTTGAAGCCAAACAACAAGTCTACATTTGCATCTTTTATTGGTGATAATAAACTCAGCATTTTTTTTTTTTTACACAAGCTTGTTGGGTTGACTTTTTCCACAACTGGTGATAAATTAAATAAACGGTGGTTTATTATTTATTTACCTGTCACACAAACTACGAGGTCAACTCTTTTATTGGAGCTCCAACATTTGGAGCATCAGCTCTGTGATATTTTAAAGCTTTAGTCAAAGCATTGCCGTGTGGGTTTTAACCAACAGTAAAGCAAACATCATCTAATCTGTGTTAAATCTCCAGGAGCGACTGTCTGAATGTCCTCGTCTGTCGAGAGAATAAAACCTGCTGCGAGTTTCGGATCGGCCTCGTCGTCTTGTGTTTTGAATTCCTCAAGAGACTTTAGATATCTGGTCATCGGTTATGGAAGTAAATATGTGTTGTTAGGACATATTTACTTCCATGATCGGTGGCTTGTCTTGTTAAAGCTGGCTGGGAGGGTAACGTTTTCAGTATGCGTAGCAGGAACCGTAGGTACGGTGGCCATCTTCGCCGTAGTCCTCACCTCCGGTGTATTTCCCCTGGCAGGCCAGACTGTTGACCTGTGAGAAGAGCAGCAGATTAAAGAGCAGCACTTTTTACAAACAGGAAATTGAGGGGTTTTGTCTTAAAGCACCTCCGCTCTCTTGATGAACTGCTCGGTGGCAGATTTCTCGTTCTCTTTGTGTCCCCTCCAGGCTCTGAGAGCAGACGCCTGCAGGGCCCGGCCAAAGGAGAACGTCAGGATCCAGGGTTTGAGCAGAGGGCAGTTGTTGATGGCGTTGAGGTGGACAGAGGCCTCCTCTTCGCTCTGACCCCCGGAGAGGAAAGCAATTCCTGCAGAAGGAGAGGAGTTTCTTCTGATTTAACTCTGCAGAGGATCACATCTCTGATAAAGATGCCCGGTTGGACTGACCTGGGACCGCCGGGGGAACGGTGCGGCGGATGGCAGTGAGGGTAGCCATAGCAACCTCCTCAGGGCTGTACTTGGTGGAGCAGCTGTGTCCAGGAGTGACCATGTTGGGCTTGAGGAGAGAACCCTCCAGGTACACGTGGTGGTCTGACATGGCCTTGTACACTGCAGCTAAGACCTGCAACACAAACAATTGTTTCGTTTTTTTCCCCCCTAAAGTTTCTAGTCAGGTGTACGACTTCTGTAAAGTCCACCTTCTCCTTTACAAAGAGAAACTCACCTTCTCCGTGACGTACTGGCAGCGTTTCAGGTCATGATCACCATCAGGCAGAACCTCTGGCTCAATAATCGGCACAATACCATGCTGACTCAGAAAGGATTGATTACCAGACCAGTCAATGCACATGCATCACAAAACAACAAATGCTTTCAGGACATGACTCCATGACACCTAACCTGCTGGCAGATGCTTGAGTAGCGTGCAAGGACATTTGCATTTTCCGTGATTGCAAGCTTCGATGGGTTGGAGTCGCTGATTTTGAGCACGCAGCGCCACTTTGCGAACACGGCTCCATCCTTTTTATACTGCGCACAACGCTCTGACAGTCCATCCAAACCTGAGGAGAAGCAAAACCCAAAAGGCATTCAGGTAGAAAGGTGAACCTGACGCATGTCTTACTTGTCGTAGGTAACCCTTTGAGTGACCTCAGACTTATTTATTCATTAACCTTTATTTAAACAGGCAAATCCCACTAAGATCACAGATCTCTTTTGCATGGGAGACCTGGGCCCAAAGGCAGCCTAACATACACGTTTTGAACTGTGGAAGAAACTGCAGTACTGTACTTGGAGAAAACCTATACAAACTCCACACAGACAGATCTCAGGCCCAACCAGGGTATCAAACCCAGGACCTTCTTGTAGTGATCAACAGTGCTAACCAACAAGCTGCTGTGCTGCCACAGGCTGACTGCTAGTCTTTTGGCCATTGTATGATTGGTCAAAAATCTGAAGAGGGCACGTGGATTCAATAGTGTAACTGTTTACATTTCCATTTTTCCACTGGTGCAGACATTTTATACATTGGGTAGTTTTGAGGAGCTACTGGCTGAGGCCGTGATGAGATATGGAAATCTTCATAACACATCTTTAAAAACACACAAATGGCTAATTTGTGGAAAGAGGAACCCTAAACATGGCTCTATGAGTACCCCAAGAATTTTTTTCTGAAGTAGGAAGTATATCCAGGATGTCCCCCGCCTCTCGCTCAGTGACTACTGGGTATGGGCACCAGTGACCCCGTGACCCGGAAAGGAAGAAGCGGGTAAAGATAATGGATGAATGATGATAAAATGTCCTGGCCAAAACAAGTTTTGTGCTTGGCAGCTCAAGGAAACAAACATTTCGTGATTCTTGCAGACAATGTAATCTGCTTAAACCATTACCAGGTGGTACTGTGAGAAAATGGTTTCGACCCTCACCAGTGATAAGACTCAATATATTCTTTCACTTCAAAAGATCTTGCTGTCAGGTAGGGGACATGACTCTTCACAGTTTAATGTTAGGTCATTCCAGCCAAAACAAAACTGGCGTCATCCCACTTCTGACACCAACTTGTGTGGCAGAAAATATGAGGGAGACTGAAAAGTTTGCTGATTTTTTTTAAAATGAGAAAATCCCAGAGATTAGACAATTCTATGATCTAATCTAAGATTATAGGACACTGTCTTAAAATATTCAAAAAGAGGGATGAAGTCATTTCATTCAACAGGCAGAATATGCCAACATTAAACTGGACATGTCTACATGACAGATCTGATGCGGACATATGGACCATATCACTGGATGTGATTTTCTACAACATTCATAACATTTCCCACGTAACTCCACTTTAAAATATCTGAATGATCATTTTAAAATGTGTGAGGATCTTTACAGGTGAAAGGACAGCAACTTGCAGATAATGAAAGATGAGTTTGTCTGACCCTGTGTGGTTGTTTCTCCACATGTTCCTGCCAGGGGAACCACACCTTTATCAACCTGAAGAACAGGAACACAGTTAATTCCAAGATCCTTGAAAGGCGAAAAAACCTTTTTGCCAAAGTTGAAATGGCACAGCTCATGCAGTGAGTTGACAGACCTTGATGCCGATCAGGATGCCCTTGTCCCGGATCATTTTGACAAAGGAGACACCTTTATTGGAGTGCTGGTACAGAGTCTCGTGGAAGAAGATGACGCCTCCGATGCAGCTGTTGATGCGATCATCTGCACTGAAGAGGATCTGACGGTACTGCCTGCGGTTTTCCTCAGTGTTTTCTACTCCAACTTGGGACATCCTCTTAGCCATGCTGCCTGCAGCAAGACACCACCGATTAGCATTCGCTGAAGAAGGAAGGCAACATTTTAGAGTAGGATCAATAAGGGACAGTGTTGTAGCTGTTTTGGTCAAGTCCCACATTGCAAGTCATCACACTCAGATGACATGTTGTGAAAAAGTACTAGCAACAAACATGCCACATTTTAGCTTAATGTCTGCAAAACTGCCAAAGTTATAATGTGCTGGAATCAGTTAGCTGTGGCAGCCATCTTCAATGTAGATGCTTCCACAAGCTAAGCAGTTGTAGATGCACACTTAGTAATTGCTTCCTGAGAGTTTCAATTACAGGTAAATATATTTAGCGATTTGTGTGATATTTTGATAACATACTAAGAGAGTTGACTCCAAATGAGTAGTACCGTATTTTCCAGACTATAGGTCGTGGCTTTTTATCATTTTTTCATGGCCTGCGACCTATAGTCAGGTGCGACCTATATATGGCTTTTTATAAAATAAGCTGATTTGTAATCATTTATTAACAAAAATTAAACTGAGAAAAATATGGTATGTCTTGAGATTGGTTTTGAGCTACATCCACACAAAAGTTTAGCACAACACCTGAAGTATTAACTAAATTATAGCCATCTTATTGGCAAAGTCTAGACTAAATTCTTGCATAAATTTTTAGCACTCATAATAAGTATTGTGGATGACTCAGCTACTACCACACCACATTTAAGGTCAATACCTGTAAAATTGATTGAGTTATCATTATTAAAAATGCTTTTTTAATATCAGTTGGGTATGGCAGCCATCTTGAATCACTTGTGAACCAAAGGTTTCATTCTGGAAGTTTCAATTAAATCTTTCCTGTCGTTTGCAAGACGAGACAATAATCATGAAGATGTTGGTGGACTGGCTGGTTTTCATCAACACCAGAAAGCAGCTTTTTTTCCCCTTTTTCTCCAAGCACATGCAGAAAGAGTAACGAAGCGGTGCCACAGACCTACAGACTCATCTGCAGCCAGGATGCCCTTCCCTGGAGAAACGATGCGTAAAGCGGTCTCATGGAGCTCCCTCTTCTGAGCCTCGGAGAGCGCTGGGAACTGGTGCGTCATTCTGGGGCCTGGTGTCCGAACAGCCTGGGGAGGAGGGTTTGACCTCAGGGTCGTTCGGCCTAAAGCGTAAAGAGTTTCAACCACAATTAGATTCATGACATTATGGAATATGCATTAACTTGGAAATGTTTGGCTAATTCCGTTTTTATACATTTCAAATTTAGTTTATTTTTTATTTTAACCCTCCTGCTCCTGCTGCCCTTAGGTTAAACTGGCCAACCCTTCAGCCTGAAGGAACAAATTGGAAGTGTTTTATTATTTATTTCCTCTGTTGCTATTCTTCAAGTTAGTTGCCATAGTTGTGTTTTTGTTGCATTTGTTGTTAAATAATACATTTTATGATATTGTTGCTAATCTTTTTTTGTTGTTGCCATATTGTTTGATCATTTTTCTTTTGTCTCAATACAGTATTCATTTATTTTTCTCGTCTGTTATGTTGCTGCTGCGATCGGACGTGAATCATAATCTCATCTTATTCGTTTTGCAAGTTTATAAAACTTGTTCATTTCTGTAACAGTTAAGTTGCTTTTAGTGTTTTAACTCTGAATAACTCTTTATACTTTTCCAGTCAAAATACGTAATCATAAAAACTAAACAATATAAAAAAAATTAATGAATTTTTTCATTTTTAAAAAAAATAAAATACAAAACAATCACATATATATTATATGAAAACAAAATATAAAATGAAAGGCAGCAGAAGGAAGAAAAAAAATCTTATATCTGCCCCTTTTTAAAACAATCAATTCAAACAATAATGATCTATAAGTAACATTTAAGGTTATTTAAAATTTTCTGCCAGGTAGTTAAATAATATTGTGCATTAGAATTGTACAATTTTTATTTCATTTTGTTTCTTAAAAATCACAGTGAGATCAAATATTTTATGTTAAATAAAATGTTGCCAAAAAAAAAGAAAAAAAAAGAGAGAACATCTTACCTGTGGGTGCAATGCTCTGCAGATGCGATGAAGCGTGTCTCCTCTCAGCTTTTGTTTGGACCCGTCTGCGTCACGTCATCCTTGTGGGCGGGGCTTCAGCTCTTACCTTTGCTCCAAATAAGGTTGAACATTTTGATGAATCACTGCTCTATTTAAATAGCTGCACCCTCATCTTCACATCTCTTTATTTTAAAGCTCAAACCCAACTGTTTCAAATCCTTTTAAAGTCAACTTTATGTTGTCGAACGTTCTGCACGGAGGACACCAAATTCTTGGATTGCCACCTGATTTAACGATGTCAGCTCCCAAACTAAAACCAATAAAAACCATATAGTCTTTCACGAACCTCTGCCCCCATTGCAACCTAATTTACGTTTTAACCAGTGTCCCTGGGGGCGGAGTTATTTTTATCCTAATTAGATCAAATGTGCCTAAAGGAACATTTCAAGCCTTTAATCCATGGGGGTTGGAAGAGTTGGGGGGGTGTCTCAAAATGCTCACCAGTTTTTCTTGTTGGCTGAAAAGAAAGTGCCGCACAGGTTCAGAAACAGAAAAAAATCAGTTCCAGGCTTCACAGTGAAAACGTAAAGGAGGTCAGACATGGCGTCCTGCTTCTGAAGAGGAGACCGTTGGTTTCATCTGTTTGTGGTTTAGTGCGACGGAGGTCAAGAGCTAGAGCTCGACGAAATCAGAAACTTGTTTTGTTTCCAACAAATAAAATTGAATTATGCGTTTCTCTGAAGCGAGGTTTGCGTTATCGCCAGCCGCTAAAAGGCCAAAGCAGCCAGTGAAAGTTTGAGCGTGTGCATGCTGGTGTATGCCTGTTAGCGAAATATCTCGTGAACCAATGAAACTGGATTCTATGTGACTGAAGATGGAGGGAAAAAAATGACTGTAAATTAGTCAGCTTGACCAATATTGTGTTGAATTTTGGTGTAGTAGCTGCATGAGAGTCATTCACAACACCTACTCTGAATGCTACTCAGTGCATAAGACCTTTACCATTAACTGTTGGTGTTAGCAAAATATCTCATGAATCACTGAACAGATATAAAACTCAGGAAGCCATTATTGGATGTTCGTCTCCAACTGATAGAAACAATTACAGGTAGTCCCCGGGTTACGACGGTCTCGAGTTACGAAGTTTCGTGGTTACGAACGCCCTCCCATTGAAAAGCATTGTTCGAGTTAAGTGGTTTATGCGCCTTTACACCAGAAAATACGGTACGAAATGAAACTTACAGGAGGGAGGGAGGGGGGGGCTTGACGTGCTAGAAACTTACAGGAGACCTTAGGCAGACCGGAGCAGAGGAGGTCAGGAGGGGCTAATATGCTAACTCTGGACCGCTGGACCGCGTGTGGAAATACAGGAGACCTTATTTTTTGGAGTGGAGGTTTATGAGGCAGAGGCTACAGCTGAGCAATGAGCTAACATGCTAACAGACGTTGCTGTAAACGCTGTGGACCGCGTAAAGCTGCAGGAGCTCGGAGGTGCACGAGCTAACATGCTAACAGACGGAGGAAGAATTGACCAGCTCCCAGTAAGAAATTAACTCTTTTTTTCCTTCATTAGGCTCCAAATGTACTGTACCGGTATGTGTTTTTTGATAATTATGTAGGGTAATGTGCTAGGATAGGCGAAGTGCTTGGTAACTATACAGTACCGTACATGTACGTGTATATGGGGCGGCCAGTGTGTATGTGTATTTCGACTTACGTCGAAATCCGTGTTACGAACGGGCGTAGGAACGGGTGTAGGAACGGAACTTCTTTCTCTTAACGTTGAAACGTTTTTCTTCCATGTTAAACTTTATAGGTCTATACGTGTTTGAAAGAAATACAAGTATTTAATTCAATTCAGTTTATCTATATAGCATCAAGTCACAACAGAAATCGTCTCAGGGCACTAAACAGAAACATTCATATAGGTACTGTATATAAAAAGTCCATTAATAAAAGTTATCTAAGGAAGCAGCAGATTGTGTTGAATCACTTCACAGTCTCCCATCCTGAGCAAGCATAAAGGCAACAGTGGAAAGGAAAAACTCCCTTTTAACAGGAAGAAACCTCCAGAAGAATCAGACTCCGGACGAGCGGCCATCTGCTTCGACCGGCTGGGTTTGAGAGGACAGGAAGGAGGAACAAACCAACACAGAATGGCAGGTCCAGGTGTACTGAGGAGGAAATACCACAAACATGTTAAAATAACAGGCAGAGTAGAGCAAATATAAACAGCAGCAGAGTGAAGAAATGTGGTCAATTTGTCCTCAGCAGTCGAAGCCTATAGCAGCAAAATTAAAGGATAGCCCAGAAAACCCAAGACGATCCTAACTACATATAGGATTTATCAAAAAGGAAAGATTGAAGCCCAGTCTCATAATGGACAATGTGTCAGCCTCACAGAGAGAAACTGGAAGTTGGTTCCACGAGAGAGGAGCCTGTTAACTGAAAGATCTTCCTCCCATTCTGCTTTTGGTAACTAGGAACCGCAAGTAAACCTGCAGTCTGAGAGCGAAGTGCTCTGTTAGGAAAGTATGGAACAATAAGATCTCAAATATAAGATGGAGCTAGGTTGTTGAGAGCTTTGTAGGTCAGAAGTAAGATTTTGAATCAGGAAGCCAGTGGAGAGAAGCTAAAACTGGAGAGATATGATCTCTCCCACTAACTCCATTTAAAACTCTGGCAGCAGCATTTTGGATCAACTGAAGACTTTTTAAAAGTATTTGGACACCCAGATAACAAACCATTGCACAGTCCAGTCTAGACGTGACAACTGCATGAACCAGTTCTTTTGCATCAGTTCTGGACAAGATGTTTCTAATGTTAGTGATATTAAAGGTGCTATTGTGGTGGACCACTAGGGGGCTCTACTCACACCCAGTGGACCGAATGTGTTACAGGATGCTTTTATTGTGAAAGGTCCAGAGGACCGGATGTTGTGTTGGTATATAAGGCGGTGTTGGGTGGTTTTCCCGCCAGTTGAGTAGGAGTTGATTAAAAGTGAAGAACTACATCCCGTCTCCTGTGTCGTCTCTTCACCACCTCCTACACTGGTGACCTACGTGAACTGAATATGACGACATCTGAAGGTCCAGCCAGCTCTCCTCAGCTGTCCGCGGTGGAACCCCCACCGGCGGCCCCGCTCGCTTTTGCGGTGGCCGTTAAAATCCCGGACTTCTGGCTGCACGCACCTCGGTCGTGGTTCGCCCACGTCGAATCACAGTTCGCTCTTCGCGGGATCTCTGCAGACGACACCAAATACCACCATGTGGTCGCTTCACTGGACCCATTGTCCACCCAGCGGGTAATGAGCCTGCTCGAAGACCCTCCTGCACAGGGAAAATACGACGCCCTCAAGGAGCTCCTTCTGCAGCGCTACACGCTCTCAGACGCGGAGCGCGCCGAGAAACTGTTTTCCCTCTCTGATTTGGGCGACGGCACAGCTCTCGAGCTCATGGAAGGCATGTTGTCTTTGAGAGGATCAACAGACTGTGAGTTTCTTTTTCTACACCTCTTCCTCCGCCGGCTTCCGGCTCCAGTGCGCACAGCCCTGGCCAACTCCCCGTTTCTGCAGCAGAAGGATTACCGCTCGCTGGCCCGCGAAGCCGACCGCATCCTGCTGGCTGCGAGGACGTTCGCGGTCCAAGCGGCGGTCCCCGGATCTCCAGCGGCGCCCGAGCTTCAAGCATCGCCCTCAGCGCCGGACGAGCCAGTGGTCGTAGCAGGAGTCGCCCGCAGGCGGTCAGGAGCTGCCTTTTGTTTCTTCCACCAGCGTTTTGGCGCCAAAGCACGACGGTGTGTCCCACCGTGCAGTTTCAAGCCGCAGGGAAACGAGTACGCCAGCGCCCGCTAGCAGTCGCGGCCGTTGGCGACAAGGAAAGGCTGCTTTTCATCGAAGACTCGAGGTCGGGGAGGCGGTTCCTGGTGGACTCCGGCTCGCAGAAGAGCCTCGTTCCCCCGACCGGCTCCGACAGGTTAGCAGAAGGCTGCGGGCCGCAGCTAACCGCGGCTAACGGCTATCCCATCAAGACGTTTGGCGAAAGGTTGGTGACTGTTCGTTTCCATGAACGGGACTTCCAGTGGAACTTTGTGGTAGCTGCTAGCTCAGTCCCTATTTTAGGGGCTGATTTTCTTTGTGCTCACGGGCTCCTGGTTGATTTAGCTAACAGACGTTTGATCGACGCTGTGTCTTTTTCGTCACTGCCTTGTGAGACGCGAGGAGCTGGGCCTTTAATGCATGCTAACTTTTTAGCTTCGGGTAATGTGTTTCAGCGTTTATTGTCTGAATTCCCCTCGCTGACTGTTCCTGATTTTGCAAACACAAACACAAAACATGGGGTCGAACATTATATTCCCACAACGGGCCCCCCGGTGTTCGCACGTGCACGCCGCCTTGATGCTACTAAGCTAGCAATAGCACAGGAAGAGTTTGCTAACATGGAGCGTTTAGGCATCGTGCAGCGCTCAAACAGTCCGTGGGCCTCCCCCCTCCACATGGTGCCCAAGGCAGATGGCAAATGGCGACCATGTGGGGATTTCCGCCGCCTTAATAACATCACAGAGAACGATCGTTATCCCATCCCCCACATCCAGGATTTTTCAGTGCACCTGGCTGGGACCTCCATTTTTTCTAAAGTAGATTTAGTACGGGGGTACCACCAGGTTCCTGTGCATGTGGAGGATGTCCCTAAGACCGCTGTTATCACGCCTTTCGGCCTTTTTGAGTTTTTGCGCATGCCTTTTGGTCTTAAAGGTGCAGCACAAACATTTCAGCGGTTGATGGATTCAGTCCTAAGGGGTCTGTCCTTCGTATTTGTGTACCTGGATGACGTCCTGGTGGCTAGCAGCTCGGCTGAGCAGCACTTGTCCCACCTCCGTGAGGTTTTTCAGCGCCTGGCAGCACATGGCCTGATTGTAAATACAGCGAAATGCCAGTTTGGGCTGCCAGTCATTGACTTTTTGGGCCACCGCATTTCTGCAAGTGGTGCCGTCCCGTTACCAAACAAAGTGCAGGCGGTGTCAGATTTCCCACAGCCCCAGTCTGTTAAAGCGCTACAAGAATTTTTGGGAATGGTTAACTTCTATAACCGTTTCCTCCCCAGGGCAGCACAACTGCTGCGTCCGCTCTATGGAGCGCTGAAAAAGAAAAAGCCCAACGACAGCGTGGACTGGACACCAGAACGCCTACAGGCATTTGGTGATGCTAAAGCTGCACTGGCCACTGCTGCCCTTTTGGCCCATCCATCCCCAGCGGCGCAAATAGCTTTAACAACCGACGCATCTGATGTTGCGGTGGGGGCTGTGTTAGAACAGCAGGTTTCCGGGGTTTGGCAGCCGCTTGCATTTTTCAGCCGTACGCTGCGGGACAATGAGCTGAAATACAGTGTTTTTGACAGAGAGTTGCTGGCGCTTTACCTGGCCACACGCCATTTCAGGTTTTTCCTGGAGGGCCGCCGGTTCACTGCATATGTTGACCACAAACCCTTGGTGTTTGCGATGTCAAAAATTTCTGACCCCTGGTCTGCTCGCCAGCAACGCCACCTCGCAGCGGTGTCTGAATTTACTACAGACATTCAGCATGTGGCTGGAAAATCCAACGTGGTGGCCGACTGTCTCTCCCGGGTGCTGATCTCTCCCGTATACGTTGGCATCGATTTTTCTGCTATGGCTGCGGACCAACGTAGCGACGCAGAAATACTCGAGCTCCAGTCCGGGCCCACGGGCCTCGAGTTGGAGGAACGGCAGGTGAATGACGGAGGTCCCCTCCTGCTCTGTGATGTTTCTACTGGCAGGCCCCGCCCCCTGGTTCCAGTTTCATGGCGACGCCGCGTTTTTGACTCCTTACATTCCCTTTCTCATCCAGGTGTTAGAGCCTCGGTGAAACTGGTCAGTTCAAAGTTTGTTTGGCCCGGTCTGCGTAAAGCAGTTAAGGAGTGGGCAGCAGCGTGTGTCCCATGCCAGCGCGCTAAGGTTAACAGGCACACCAAAGCACCTTTGGAACCCTTCTCCATCCCAGGTCGGCGGTTTGATCATGTGCACGTAGACCTGGTGGGCCCTCTGCCTCCATCACAAGGTTTTACTCATCTGCTGACTATGATAGACCGGACCACCAGGTGGCCTGAGGTGGTTCCTTTGACATCCACGACATCTGCAGTGGTGGCCCGGGCATTTTTGTCTACCTGGGTGGCGCGTTTTGGCCCCCCTTCAGACATTACATCAGACCGGGGCCCGCAGTTTGTTTCTGAACTTTGGTCTACCATGGCCAAGGGTCTGGGGACTAACGTTCACAGGACCACCGCTTACAACCCCCAAGCTAATGGTTTGTGTGAACGGTTTCACAGATCATTGAAAGCTGCACTGCGTGCTGCATTGACCGGTGACAACTGGATTGACCGTCTTCCCTGGGTTTTGTTGGGTTTACGTACCGCAACCAAAGAGGACCTGAGCTCTTCCCCGGCTGAACTGGTTTTCGGTCAACCTGTGCGCGTCCCCGGTGAGTTTTTACCTGAGGTACCCTCACCACAGTTTGCTCCACCGTTGCTCCATTTTTCACCTCAGGAGGCCCCTTTTCGTGTCCCTGGCCCGGTACATCATTGTTTACCGCAGTCATTTGTCCCTAAGAGTCTGGAGTCCTCTAAATTTGTTTTTGTCAAACACAATGCACACAGGACACCACTACAGCCTTTGTATGATGGACCGTTTCGGGTTCTTCAACCAGGTCCAAAACATTTCCTTTTAGATTTAGGGGGTCGTACTGAGACTGTCTGTATCGATAGGCTTAAACCAGCTCATGTTGTGTCAGATGATCAGGTTGTTACGGCCCAGGCTCCTCGCAGGGGCAGACCTCCATCCACATTGTTAACGGACTGCTGTCCCCCTGCCAGAGACTCTCAACATCCATTGGAGCCCGAATCTTCTGCAGGCCCTCCTCGGAGCCCTCCGCTTCATCAGACTGGTTCTGCAGGGCCCAGGTTCAGCCGTTCTGGTCGTTTAATCAAACCTAAAATGCGGGACTAGTGATGGACCTTACTGGGTGTTCTGGGGGGGCGTGTGTGGTGGACCACTAGGGGGCTCTACTCACACCCAGTGGACCGAATGTGTTACAGGATGCTTTTATTGTGAAAGGTCCAGAGGACCGGATGTTGTGTTGGTATATAAGGCGGTGTTGGGTGGTTTTCCCGCCAGTTGAGTAGGAGTTGATTAAAAGTGAAGAACTACATCCCGTCTCCTGTGTCGTCTCTTCACCACCTCCTACACTATGTGTAACTTTCTGTAGAGTGCAGAACTTAGAAAAATTTTCAACAGGCAAAGCATTCTGATCCCTCCCCCTCAGAGCCATATATGGCTCTGAGGGGGAGGCTCTGCTGAAATTCAAATTCAAGCTCTGTTTTTATTGGCTGATTCAAATTCAAGCTCTGTTTTTATTGGCTGGTTACAAACTCTGTTTTTATTGGCTGGTTAAGGACGGGTCACTCTGTGTTTTTAGTGATAGAGAAGCAAGGGAACTATAGTTTTTTTCAGAGATTACTTTGTCTAACATCAGTCTGTCAGTAGATTCATTCATTCATTCAACCTTTATTTAGTCAGGTAAATCTTTTGAACCTCATGGGCTCATTTACGAAAGCGACCTGCTAAAACTAAAGAACAATGAACAGCAGTGGTAGAATTTCCTTAAACAATAAACAATAAACAAACAAACAATAAACAATAGAAAACAAAAGAGAGAAAAAAACAAAAGAAAGTTTTTTTTTTTTAACAAAGTATCAAAAAACTAGCAAAACATTATAAGGTAGACGTATAAAATCAAAGACAGGAACAAATCTGCATTGGTTTTTGCCAGGATTCCAACAGATTCTGAAAACCATTTAGAGAAGTCAAGGTCGAGAGCTTCAGATCTTTTTGTAAGATATTCCATGAAGCAGGAGCGGAGTAGGAGAAGGCCCTTTTTCCAAGTTCAGTCCTCACTGACGGAACACTGCAGGTAATCATGTCCTGAGAGCGCACACTGTAGCTGCACTCACGTAAAGACATGTAGGAGGAGATGTATGAGGGCAGCAGACCAAGAAGTGATTTAAAGATGAAAATGTACCAGTGGAAGAGTCTGCGTGAGGTTAATGATGTCCAGTTAACCAGTGAATACAGGGTGCAGTGGTGGGTACGATAATCACAACCAGTTATGAATCTTAGTGCACCATGATAGACAACATCCAACATCCGCAGGGTGCTTGTAGGAGCATTCATGTAGAGAATGTCACCGTAATCAATGGAGGGAAGGAAAGTCACAGACACAAGGCGTTTCCTGACATTCAGTGATAGACATGATCTGTTTCTGAAAAAGAAACCCAGTTTAACTTTCAGTTTCTTCACTAGGTTTTCCACGTGGAGTTTAAAAGAGAGATGTGAATCAATCAGGATACCCAGATATTTATAGGAATCAACAAACTCAATAGGGACACCATTTGAAGATAAAATCAGAGGAGGATCTGCTGGAACCGCCTTCCTATTTGAAAAAAACATCCCTTTTGTTTTATCAGCATTTAGGACAAGTTTGAGACGGAACAAATCTGACTGGATGATGTCAAAAGCAGATTGCAGTAACTGGAAAGCCTTAGCAACTGTTTTAGCTCGGCAGTAAACAACTGTATCATCAGCATAGAAATGTAAGGATGCATCAGGGATGCAGTGACCTACATTAGCTATGTAGATTGTAAAGAGAGTGGGTCCTAAAACTGAGCCTTGTGGTACACCATTTTTAACTGTTAAATAGCTGGAAGAAGTACCGTTATGTTGAACACATTGCCTCCGATTGGAAAGATAGTTAGAAAACCAACCGATGGTGTGATCAGAGAAACCGATTTCTGAGAGCTTATGACACAGGATGTTATGATCCACAGTGTCAAAAGCTTTAGACAGGTCTAAGAAAAGTGCAGCACAATAGTCCTTAGCATCCAATGCTTCAACAACATCATTCAGAACCTTCAGAGAAGCAGTTGTTGTGCTGTGTTTTTTCCTGAAACCAGATTGATGAAGAGGTAAGATGTTAAATGAGTCCAGATAATTTTTGATCTGAGAGTTTATCAGTTTTTCTAGAACCTTGGCTAAGATGCAGAGTTTAGAGATCGGTCGATAATTGTTCAGTGAGGTGGGGTCACCTCCCTTCAGCAAAGGAAGAACAAAGGCTGTTTTCCAAGCATCCGGAATGGTGTTTTGGCTTATGGACAGATTAAAGATGTGGGTCACAGGGACTGTGATGATATGAGCAGCCAGCCTTAAGAAATAAGGTGGAAGTTCATCTGGACCTGCAGATTTTTTTGGATCAAGATCATTTAACAGTTTATTTACCTCACTGACTGAGAACGGAGAAAAAGAGAAGGTGTGATTAACAGATGGTTGACTTGTAGGAGGGATTTGATTTGTAGAAGTTTGATTATTAGATAAAGTGGCTGATTTTCCGTTTGTAACTGTGTCAAATAATGAACTAGAAGCAACAAAATGTTTATTGAAACAGTTCAGGATCTCGTGCTTATTTGACACAGGAACAGAGTCAACAAGAAATTGTGATGGGAGGTCAGATGATTGGGGGGTGCCTGAGAGAGATTTAATGGTTTTCCAGAATTTTTTTGGATCATTTAGATTTTTGGAGGTCTGAGATAAGAAGTAGTTACGTTTTGCGGCTTTGATGGCAGTTGTGCATTTATTCCTTAGCTGCCGAAATTTCAACCAATCAGTGTCTGAGTGTGATTTTCTTGCTGCGGCCCAAAGATGATCTCTCCAGTGTAGGAGATCAGCTAGTTCAGGAGTAAACCAGGGGCTGTCACGGCCCTTTATCCTGAACTGCCGGAAAGGTGCGTGTTTGTTTACAAAGAGAATGAAACTATTATGAAAATAGTTCCAAGCGGTGTTCACGTCATTGATTTGTAGGATATGTTGCCAATCAAAGTGGGATAGATCCCAAAGGAATGACTGTTCACTGAAACGTTTCAAATCCCTTTTTTGAATTATTCTGGGCTTAGCAGGTGGAAGTTTAGTAGATCTAAGAGCTGCTATTACGGAATGATCACTCAAAACGTTAGCAAATACACCTATACCAGGAAATTTGTGAGGAGCATTTGTGAAAAACAGATCTAAGGTAGAAGATTTTTCAGGACATTTTATGTTTGGTCTGGTGGGAGAATCGATAAGTTGTGTTAGATTGAGAGATAGGCAACATTCCTTGAATTTATCACAGAGGGGGGTCGACTCATTCCAATCAATGTTGAAATCTCCAGCCATAACAATCTCATTGTGTTTTAAATTTCCTATGAATTCAGTCAGGGAAGACAGAGCTTCAGGTGTTGCGGAGGGGGGACGATAACATCCAACAACAGTTAAGGGCTGACCTCCTTTCAAAGTGATGTTCACAGCTAAAGCCTCAAACTGGTTTGCGATTGTTTTTTTAGATGCAATCCTGGCAGCCAAAGAATCTCTGATGTAAATAGCGACTCCACCTCCCCTTGTATTACGATCACAACGATAGATCTTAAATTCATTGATTGCCAGGTCATTTTTCAAAACAGATTTTTTGAGCCAAGTTTCAGAGATAACGATCACATCTGCCCCAGAAGAAGTGATTAGGATTTTCAATTCATCAAGTTTTTTTAGAAGGCTA